>NDXB01018991.1:290696-385040 GCA_002631895.1 Agapornis roseicollis
TCAACATTAATTTATACCAAGACAAAAAAAAAAAAAAAAAAAAAAAAAAAAAAAAACACTGAAAAAAATAAGATCCTAAAACCAGATACCCAAAATTAAAACAGTAAACTTCTCAAAATGAAATGTTGCCACATGTAAAAAAATAGGCTCTGCTTTTAAAACATATGTAAGCAAATGTTATTTTGTACCACTTGTTTATGTTTACACATAACAAACTTAGTAGACCATAACACAGTAGGTAGTTTTAAACAAAATCTTACTTTTGGGTTATCATGGCATGGAGTTACTACTCATTTTGTAACAGTGGTCTCATTAATTCATAATGGCTGCATGCCACTGAACTAAGTGTTCATTCTTGGCCATATAACAGAAAAGCAATCAAAGCTGCACCTATCAGACTCTGCAACAGCAATAAATTGGATGTTGAAAAAGCTAATTTGTGAACCTGACTTCAAGGAAAGGGATAAAACTGGGGAAGGAAAATAAATATGAAACAAATTAAAGCAACAATAGTACCAGGAATGGGAGTGAAGAGAAAATGATAAATGTGTCAGATAATTGTCTTTTACTACAATAAGAATTCTGCCAAAAGAAAAGCTTCAGCATCTGCACTGTAAAATGAACAAGGTGAACTGGCAACTCTAAAAATCTCAAAAGCAGCAGAGGAGACAAAACAAAAATAAATAAAAAAGACTGGATTTTTTTATTTATTTTTTCATGTAATAAATTATTCAAAATAATCAGCACCTACAAGGTCAGAGCCCATGAACTTCCAAAAATGGAATGCCTGGAGGAAAGAGTGAGATAGCCTGTTTTCAATTCCATTTGAGATTGATAGCTTGGTTATACATCAGCTAAGGCAGCACTCAATAAAAAGGATATAGCCTTTCCTGTGATGAAGGATTTCAGAAATCCAAACAAAAAAGAAAAAATACAGCACTGTTACCCCATGTATAAAAAGTAACAACAAAGTTTTAGCTGTTCAAAAACTCTAAACTAGTTATTTTATTGTGCCTTTCATCAAATCCATTACACTACCCATTTCACAGAAATGGGGAGATGAAAGTACCAGCTGAAGGTGAATCAGGAAGCCAAGCAAAACAGAAGTCCACCTTTTCCAAGAGATAGGCCTACAGTGAACCTATTAAAGCACAGTCTGGAATGATGTGCACTTTTAATTTTATAGGAAACATTATGCTCTATCATCTTACAAGTTCATATTTGCAACCCCAATCACAGGTAGAAAAGAGCATATTATGTGAGCCATATGTATGGAAAAATAGTTTTAGACAGGTTGGCTCACAGTAAACATGAAATGAACATGTTCATATTTCATGTAATGAAAAGAACTACTACTAAATTTACAAGTTGATTTAGCTTGAAGCAACAGCATTACAGGCAGTACCAAAAGGCCTGAGTCCTACCAGACTGGGCAATTCACCCTACCCTACAAAAAGCTTCCCAAAATTTCACACTTAGTTAATATAAAATATATAAAAACACATAACAATAGAAAGAAAGCATGATAATTTGGGTCTTTTTCCCCCACACTAACATACCATCAGAGGGAAGCAGCTATTTAACAGTCATTGACAAAGTAGAGGGTGAAATAAACAAAGCTCCAATGTAGTTTCTACCTCTGCTCCAAGAAAATTTTTCCACAACACATATGATTAACAAAAATAATAATCATTACAGAACAATGAAGTATATTGAGTTAGTTTAACATGAAAGAGTCCAGCCAAGCCTGGTCAAGTCATTTGAAGTTCCACTTAATAGATGCTACCTGTATGACAATGAAATATTAATCCAAGTTCCAGTTAGTTGGTTTGCAAATAACTATACACTGGTTTTAGAATGTTTTCCATTGTTTGTTCAAAGTAACTATCAAAGAAGGTACAAATTCTGCACTGAAATCAAGATGCAGGCAATCAGTAATTTTTCTTTTCCATCCCTACACCTATTACTAAGAGGAAAAAAATAAAGCCCTTTGTTTCAAGATCACAACTAATGTAAAGTGACTGTCTATAAAATCAACCTACTTCAAGTCATTCAACTACCAAAAGCTTACAATTCTCCAGCCTAATATTGTTAATATATCCTTGAAAATGGAATTCTATTTAAAAACACAACTATTTAAAAAAATCTTTGCATTTGTTTTTCAGTCACCTCAACAGTATTTACAAATATCACGAACTAGACAATGGTGCCTTCCAGGTAAGTCTGCCCCTATTGCAGTAATCTTTTTGGAGATGAAGGTCATGAAGTAACTTTGCAGATAGGAAATTCAAGTTATATGCCAAATCCTGACATTGAAACGCTGCATGTATATGGGACTAGTCATTACCTTTTGTTTTTAGAAAATTTAATCTATTTATTAAAAATAAATCCTTATAAAAGGCTCAATATTACCTGGAGTGTTTAATCCAGTCTCTTCCATTACAAGAACCCATTCAAAACAAAGTCCAAATACATTTCATTAACACTTCCAATGTAATTTTAGTTTTAAAAAGATGCAAAACTTGACTGTATAACAGCAAGAGAACAGAATTCAAGGGTGCCAGCTACACTGTAAGTGCCTGCAACTACAGAAGACTAAGATGAAAATGCCTACATAACCTCAGAAATATGGTTGGAGGATATGACACACTTCCCCATTTCACTGGGCCAAACTGATTTCACTTTGTGCAGACGCTAGACCTATATGGCAGCACCTTTACTCAATGGCAAATCACCTCTGCATCCAAAGATAAACTATGCACCAAGAAGATAAAATAAGTAAACAAAGATTCCCTTCTGATCTCTACATAGTACAAGTGATAGTCACGAAGAACAGAATTTGTAAAATTGGAAACTTTATGAAAAACAACAATCAAATATTTTCTTGGCTGCTTCATCCCCTTTCTCAGCGATTTCTGTCATCACTGAGAAATCTCATATGCTTTATTTTTATATGTTTCATTTTTAATTTTTGATTCCACAATCAACCTTATAATCTTACGTAGTCTTTTTCCATAAATACATAAAGCATTATCTTGAATCACCAAGTTTCTCTCCATTCTCTCTCTCCATTACTGAGTTTGTAAAACTAGACCTCACCCTCTGATTTTCAAACAAGATTTGTTACTAAGTTTACCCCTCAGATGTATTTATTTTCAGTTGCTTCTGTCCCATATATGCACTCACACTCAATAAAGACTACTCTTATTTCTTCCTAGGCTTTACTTGTGGAGTTCCTTCATTCTCCTTTAAAAAGGCAAGTTCAGCTTCAGCATAATAACACTAACAGTCCTTTTGTTTCCAAATGATTCCATCTTTTATGAGTGTAACTGTGATCAGAGCTATGTACCATCCTAAATGTAAATCAACCAATGCTTTATTGGCTGGTCCTAACAATCTTTTTTAAAAGCTAGAAACCAGCTGGTGTGTCTTAGAATCATGTTACTCTCCCAACCCGTATCATCTGTCAAGGAAACAGATCAGAATCATGCAACAGTCCACCTCTGATGTGTTTTATACCAGCCTAACTATACCAGGATTTCTCACCAGTACTCATGTATGTGAATTGTCAATTATTATTTTGTTAATTAAACTTAAATCATTTCCTATTACTCCAAACACCTAAATCATCCTCTAAGTATGATAATCCTGCCTTCTTTAGTATCAGCAATTTCAGAAGCACACATACCAGCTCTTAAGCGAAGTCACTTGCTTACTTCAGCCCTGGCTCTAAGGTTTCCACTAGCTGGCAGAGAAAAGTGACTGAACCTATGTTAAGGCAAATATGAGAAAATAATTTAAACAACAAAAACACTTCAAACAAACAACATATTCAGCTACAGTGTTACACTGACTCTTTTTTCATGTCTGGCAAAGAAAAACAAATGAAAACTCACCCCTTCTGTAAGCCAAGTGAAGCTCAGAACATGTGCTTTCTGCTTTTAAGACATGAGAGAATGTGGTTTTCTCATGAAGAAACAGTTAATTTAGCTTAAAAACTGAGCTTCATCTCCATTATACCCATCAATTCAAATGCCTAGCATCATAGTTAGTTGCTGATATTAAGCAAGTTTCTGTAACAAATACAGAAAAAAAACAAGCATCAAAGGGAAAGGTAACCTTTCCAATACATATATTTTAAAAGAGAGATATATGATAATCTGTATATACTGTATCTATATATAAGCATAAATATATATAAAAGATCTGACATAAAAATACATATAAATATCATCTTCTTCAGTTGAAGATCCCTTACTGCTAAGAGTTAAAGAAAAGCTGGCAAATACTCAATCCACAATATGCAAGGATCAAAACCAAACCATCTAACTTCTACTGCACACAGAAGAAAGGCTCTCAGGAACTAGCTGGTTTGCAATGAAATGCACAGGATTCTTTCTGCAGCTCAACTTTGTAGAGAAGGTTCCCCTTCAAACAAGCTTTGACTACCACAGGTTTGAGAAGAACATACAATTCAATGAAATTCTACTTTAATCAAACAAGATACAGATTCAGAAGCATTGTTTCTCAAAATTCCTCAAAACAAGCCCAAAAGAGATTTCCTTATGCTTGTTTTTCTTTTATCAGGTAGGACTTCGCCACTTTGACCTCATTCTAAGAGTACACCAGTTTTAATAGCACAAGTAATAATTAGAAGCAAAACTCAGTATCATTAACCTTACCAGAACAAAAACATAAAACAGTAACTATAATGTGTAAAGTCCCTTCATGATACTGAAATTCTCACATATAATGGGCATATTAAAGGGCCAGCCTAAGAATTAAATTATTAAATAACATCTAAACACACTTTCAACCTATTCTCTTGATAGGAGGTAGATTACCCAGAATGTAATAAACCAATGTGACACTGCACAGCTCTCAAATTCTTCTCTACTCCCCTCCTTCGAGACACATTGGCCCAACCAGATGACTCATTTTTTCCCTTTTGCTTAAAAAAACACATGACCCTAGCTAACGCATCCCAATATTCCCAGAAGACAGGTCACTACTGTTCAGGCTCCCAGCCCCATATTTTTCACTTCACAAAGTTTCACATATGCTGCAGGGACACTGCTAATACAGTACACACTTGGATGTGTAGAGCAAACTTGGGGGAAATTTGGGAAAACACTGCAAGCACTGCACCTCTCTTAGCTCTCTTAAATCCAGGAAAACATGTTATGTTTCTTTTCCCCAGAGTTCCACTACTTCTCAGCCATGTGAAGTGCCATCTGTGCTTCCCAGCCTGGCAAGCTGAAAATCTGCTGCCATTTATATCACCAGTGAGCAAATTAAAGGCAAAGACTGTCCTCTTTAATAAAATAACAAGACTTACAAATGGCAATCCAGATCACAGCTCCAAAGTGATGAATGGCAAGCGTGGTTAGTCAAAGGGTCACAGGAAGAAAAAGGAAGCAAACAGTAGACTGTCTTCAGAGCTTGTTTAATCTCTGTAAACTAACAGAGATCAATATAAAAACTATGGGGAATAAAACAAAAGTAGCTGGAAAATCTCAGAAAGCAAACAAAAATATGACTTAACTGACACAACGCATTTAGTGTTATTTACTTGGATACTACATAAAGGGTATACTTGGCTCAGGAAGAACAGATATAGATGGTACAGCAGGAAATCTTGAGTAGCTAAGGTTTGTATACTTGTTCTGAGATCCAGGATGCAACAGAAGCCAAACACTCCACATAACATTAAAATGAGAAAGGAAGGTATAGATACCCTATAAATTACCAACAAGAAAATTCAAGTGGATGTGGGTTTGAAGGGCCTGATGAGAGAGGCTGGTTATTTCTGGTTCTTTTGGTTTGGGTTATGAGTTGTGGGTTTCTTCATACACAGCCAGCAGAATCATTCAAAGCACAAGACAACATGAATATTAATAATGCACAGGATAGGCCTTTCAGGAAGCAGTTCACAGATATAACCAAGTTAACCTCCAGTTAGTAACTTGCTTGACTATTGGCTTTACAAAAGTTAACTTAGAACATCATATATATCAATATACTAATGCCTGAAACTTTCCCAGACACTGAAATGCAATTATCATGCTAGAGTAAGTTCTAAACTACTTTTGATAAAGGCCAACTGCACTCTTCCAACCTCTGAGAACAGTCTGAGGGTTATCACATATTCTGGAAAACTTTGGAATGGTACTGTGCATGCAGCTACCTCTGTTGAAGGCTGAGTGATCAACAGAAAGGAAAATGTCAGCTGTCCTCAATACCAGACAATAGTCCACTTCATTAGCATTGATGCAGCCAAAAGGGATTTGAACTCAAACCATCTTAAGGAAACAAAAACTAAGTGCAGATAAAGTCTGGCAAGTATACAAAACTAAGAAAAGGGGAAAGTAGTAATCATCTTTATAAATGTAACCAAAAGAATGAGGAAATTTAGAGACAAGGAGATCACACAGAGAGAAAACTCTCTTTAAAGAGAGACAGGCTATTGAAAGAAAAGACTGAAAAAAAGCTGTCAGGAAAGCCCAGTTAAGAATGTTGTTAAGTGAGAATATAGCTAACACGAAGGAGAAATAAAGGCTGAAATGCTGGCAAAACTTATTCTCTTGAAATACCATCAAGAAACTCAGCAAGAAACAAACCTGTTTGAATCCAGGGAAGGAAATAGTTTGTGCTGTACAGCTTCATGATTATTTGTTATGGGTTACAGTAATTACTTCAAAAGAGAAAGCCTATCCTATCTAAAGCCAAGGCTATGTATACAATGTCTGACAGTCCCAGTGAAAGACCTAAAGCCGCAAGCTTCACAGAAGAGACACAGTACCATGCATGTCACCGAAAAACAATTGTGATGTTGAAAACACAACAAAAAGGAACATGGCTGTAAGCCAAAACAAAAAGTATTTTGTTTCTAGTTCAAATTTATATTAAAGAGCTAGAAGGCCATCCTAGTAATTAGGAGAGATTATTTTAAACTCTGGGATTTAATTCAGCCTATCAAACTTCAGATCTAAAACAGATAAGGAATTTTAAACTATACACCTTACTACCCACTAGACATACCCACTAACCCTACAAATACAATTTCTTAGTCCTTTAAAGACAGCAAAATTTATATTGAAAGGAAAGTGAACATGCAAGAGAAATACCAACACCAATAGAATTACTAAGAACCCTGTATGTATTAATTGAAACAATTCATGCAATAGCAGATTAAAAGAAAGAAACAGCATCTTCTGTTGTGCTTTTGATTTCTACCCTGCTCCTTCCTCTTTCTGTTTTCCCTTCTTTCTTGAAAAGGTAAGTTCTCCAGACCTGCCCACAGTGAGCACACAGTTTGATATTGCTATGGAAATTATACCAGGAATTCATACATAACTGCATCTTTCATTTTAAGCTTTTCCAAACAAGAACCAGTAAAATTCATAGCACTGTATTGCAAAGTCTATCCTCAAAACAGCTTGAGTGACTCTGCTTTTATTAACTGATTGGTCAAATAGCCGTAAGGTGACACTAATAAGACTGTGGCCAACTTCACTGCTGTGATTCAGAAGCAGACCAGCAGCTGTGAAGATTTCAAAGATGGTATCAATTTCATACTGCTGCCATTGCTGCTCCGTGGGAAGGCTGTGAACAGATGCAAGCAGCATTCAGCATCCAGGAAGCTGAAAAAAGAAGGAAAACACAACACTGTTTCCCTTGAGGCAAGATAGCACTGCAGCTATCAGACACAGGCTAATTAAAGGTAGATCTTCAAACAAAGACCAAAAAGGCTATCGAAGCTGAGATTCCAGCAATTAAGATCAAAGAAGTGGTCAGAGATTTTCAATGAGAAAAATCTGACAGACCTTTTCAAAATTTGTCTTTTAGGCAGATGATGCCTGATAATGAAGGAACCTGAAAATGTGTATTCAAGATAATTCCATTAGCATTAATATTACACAAAAATCAGGCAATTTATCTATTTCAGTAGACCACAAAATGCCTTCAAAACTACTCTTCAACTACACACCAAGCTTTACAGAGCCTAAATGTCAGGAGAAAAACACATACAAATACTACAGTATATTTCAATTGAGACAGATTTCAGGTCTTTTAAGTTGCTCACACACGTTTTTGACACATTTTCCTTGAGTGTGCTTCCCACAAAAAGACTAAAATAGCATGATATTAAGAAGAGACTATCTCTTAATGTACGCATGAAGGTTCCTCCTGAAGTCGTTCAGTTATTTTCCTATCTCCCTCTTTTACTATCCATTAGGCAATTGTGCATCCCTCTCTTATTCCTCTGATGCTTAATTTATGAAGGAAATTTTTAGAAAATTATACATATGCTCTTCCCTACGCAGAAATGAAAAGCAAATATCCTTTTAAAAAGTTATATGTTGAGTTTAATCAAGCTGAATTTCCCCTTTTCATCTCTTTCCTTTTATAAAGTATGAAATAAAGCAAACAGACTCACTGCAATGTGTTTACTGTGGGTTAAATGCTCCACAACTGAGAGTTCTTCATTCATTCCCAAACCATACATATTGGTAGTAATTCAGGTTTCCCTACACTTGAATTATGGTACAAGCTACCTTATGTGACCAGTACTAAATATAATCTAGTATAATTATATAGTTTTGCATATATGCATATCTATGTATGTATAACATGGACAAGTATAACCTAGTTTTCATACAGCAAAGAACTTCATACATCATACCAAGCATCACTTCCGTTTTCCTTCATAACAGTTTCACTCAGCCATAGATCACCCTTTCCCACACCAGTAAAGAGGTGCTGACAGATAACATGCAAAGATGACAAGGCAGTGCTCAAACACCAAGGGATACAGAATTGTGAAATTGAGTTTTCTGCTAAATCCTGATCCCAGTAAGAGTACAGTAGGAAGGGAAAAGGCAGCATATGGAAGAACTCCAGGAAGCATGAAATAAAAGATATTGAGACAATGTCAAAAAACATTGAGATGTAACCTTCAGCCTGATGGAAAAGCACGTTTTGTAGTAGCTTTTACAATATACATAGTTTTACTGAGATACAGTTTGACATCAGCTCTGGCCATCACTGTACTCATTAAAGAGCCTATTAGATAAAGAAGAAAAAACTTGTCACTACACTTTATACATCTCCATCAGGAAACATAAAGTCTAAAAACGAAAACAAGCAAGATAAAAGATAGTTGAGAGACAAAATGCTTCATTGAGGCTCAAACCACACCCTCAAGAACTCATGACTCTTCCTTCCAAATACATTTGCTCTACATGCTATACATTCTGCCTGAGTAACTGTCACCAAACACACATATGTAATAAGTTCAGCTTTGAGAAGACAGGCCCCTGCAATAATATAAATGCCATTAGAAATCACAGCTTGACAATATTCCGTTTTGATATACCATATTCCAGCAGAAACATGTCAAACTAATATATAGGCTACCAATACACTCCAGAAAGTATTTACACTTACTATTCTTAAATACTGTCACACTGTATTTGGGGGATGGAAGGATGTGTTGTAATGTTCGTACATACTAACTGAACACATCTGGGACTATTCACCTTCAAAATAACAGTAAATCTTCACACAGCACATCTAAACACAGCTGAAGAATTCTCAGATGGGAATCCAGAGTTCCTAGCACTTACTTGTTTCTCTATAATCACATTTATTATAATGTATAAATAAATTTTTTTTAAATCCATAATGTAAGAGCTCTGTGCTCTAGATACCAGGTGATGCAACACTTTCAAGTAAAAACCAATAAAGAACTGTCCAAAGGAGCATCCTCTATGCTTCCATTCCAAAGCACTTATGATGTCAAAAAGCTCAGTTAGAGCCATCACTGCTTTTGATAAGATATGCTGAAGCCAGATAAAGAAATGATCAATCTCCTTGTGGTTGCTGCCAGAGAAGGTAAGACATTTCAGCAACAATACTACATATTTGTAAGAGACTTCAGGAGAAAAACCACTAACAAAGGTTATCAATCTAAAGATTCCCTGTTTGGTTATGACTTCGAGGAGTACTTGAATAACAGGAATGACAGAGGGAAACATTAAGTAGAAATGCAGTTCTTTGCTGTCCTAGAAGTCAGATCAATGGAAACCTCCTCAATAGATGAAAAAATGTACTGTTTGACTGCAGGTGCCACTGAATTACACCCACTATTTAGTAACTCCTCAGCAGGAAGCAATAATCTTCAGGAACTCCCAGGATGCTCCTTTGCTAACACAGCATAAGCATATTGCAACATTTCACATCAGTGCCATGAGAAATTTATTTCAATAAATATTTAAAGACTATGAAAGCCATTTCTGTGTTTACATTAGTTATATACACTTTAAGACTGACAGGAAGGCTGTTCAGAATCTGTATGCACTTTGGAGATAGAACTCTAAAATTAACAAGGTACAATTCTGTTTACTACTTTTCACATTGATTTTCAAAAAGAGCCTTGTTATTGATGTCATTTCTGATGGGACACTAAACCATAGCTCCATAGAGAAGCTCCAATTTTTAGAAACATAAAAACTTAGTCATATACCCATAAAAACAAAAAGCCATCAAGATGAATCATTTTATTTTCCTAAAGAGTCTCTAACAAAACACATTCAAATGTCAAATGGATGCCTTAACCAACATGGCATGACTTGACAATACCTGAAAATCTTTACCACATTGTATCATAGCCAATTTTATGCTTGTCTTCTAAAACACGTAGTTCTTCCACTAATCTCTACTTGAAGGAAAGGGCTCTCTGCCTCAAAAAGCAAGATGTTATTTAACCAAGAGCAAACCTGGACTCTGCTATATGAAAGTACTACAGAAAAGTTGGATCCAAAAAGTTGGATAAAATGTATCTTAATGACAGATGAAACTCAAAATATTGAGTTGCCTACATTACAGTCCAAAAGTAAAAGCAGTATTATCCTTAAGGACTGAGTGCAAGTTAATTGCAGGAATTCAGCATAAACCCACATGCACTTAACCTGAGAATTCAGCTAAAACTCCCTCAAAAACTAAACAACTTTTCCAAGTGAACATACAGAAAACTCTGCAATTATGTCTTTAGGGAAATTAATGAAACACCGTCATTTAAAAATTTAATTTCAATCATTCTACTTACTTGAACAAGATTCTGTATCATTCCTGTAGAAATGCTGTAGAGATACCTACCAGTTCCCTACTTTTTGCAAAGCTGTCACTAGCTCTCGCACAATTCACTTACATATAGCAAATAGGTCTAACCTAACATAAAAATTCCTTTACAGCTATTACAGCTGATGACAAAAGCATAAGAAAATCACATCCTATTACATGTTAATGTATTTATCAAGCATTATTTCAACAAGAGCTAGCCATAATTGCAAAAATTGCCAACCAATAATCAGAATTCTGTTACACATTCAGACCTTCGACAATTACATGCCTCAGGCATTTAGGCTAATAGTTTCATGCTCCCTCTGTCTTCATAACTCATTTAACCCTTTGTCAGGTCTACCATTTTCCATCCTGCATCTGACATAAGGTGAAGAACATTATACATCCCTAGATTCTTTCTGTTAATTAAAAAAAAAGAATAAAAAAAAAGGACAATGGAAAGGAGCTGTTAAGTATCAGAAGAAGTTGTTAAGTATCAGAGGACCATTCAATTAAATACAGAATAATTCCTAGTGCTTATGCTATAAAAAAAAACGCTTGTACAAAGTTTAACTGAGATGAAGGAAGTCATTCTGCAATTAAGAGCCATATGCAGCCTGAACTCTAGTGACCTGCATGCTTATGAGATGAGTAGTCTCAGTACTGGTTTTGGCACAACTCTTACCTTTTTTGAAATCCAGTCTCAACTACAAGGAAAAGTGCTCAATGCCAACAGAAGAGCACCCTCCTTTGAAAAAACAAACATCAAACCACAATGCTGTAATGAATTACAGAATGGGTGAGTTTAAAAGGGATCTCTGGAGACCATCTTGTCCAACCCCTGCTCAAGCAGAGCCATCTAAAGTCAGTTTACCAGGAACATGTCCAGACAGTTTTTGAGTTTCTCCAGATGGCTTTTGACTGTCTCCAAGGATGGTGCTCTATGACCTGTCAGGACTACCTATGTTAGAAGGGTATCAAAGTTGGTCAAGTATCACTCCCCCTTGGTGGACCTATGCTGACCACTCCTGATTACTTTCTTGTCCTTCATGTGCCTAGTAGTGGCTTCCAGGATTTTAGTTCTACCACCTCCCTGGGATCAAAGTGAGGCTGACTGGCTTGTAGCTCCCTATGTCCTCCTTCTTGCCCTTCTTGAAGACAGGAGTGACATTTGCTTTCCTTCAGTCCTTAGATACTTCTTTCAATGCCATGATCATTCAAAGATTATTGGGAGCTGCCTTACAATGATTGACCCTCTATATACTGTCTAGACATAGCCAAGAAAATAACTTGCATAAGGAAAGAAAGAGAGCAAGTTGCCAAAATACAAAAAATGCCTCTACAAAGGGCAGCAGACTCAGGTATCTCCACAATATGAAGCATTTGCTGAGGAAAATTGCATGAGTATGGCCTGTTTAAATATCAGAACTGTAGAGTGAAAGAGAACTCTATAGAGAAAATATTGTCTCATAGCAAAAAACCTAGACCAACACTGGAGACATGCATCTGGCTAACTAATGCACTTAGGTAGGCATACAAATCTGACAGTTCCCCTTCTGTACTCATGATGAATGAGCAAGCCCACCCTAAATAGCCACAACATTCAAACAGGGAACATGAGATTGATACAGTTGGAATAGTGGATGTACTCACAATCTACGTAAGAAAATGTGCCATGAAAGGCAGAGTCCTGGAAGTCTTGACTGAAAGTATAGTTGGTCACAAAATTAACTGTCTCTGCAAAGCAGAGGCAGCAGGATCCTACCTACTTCAGGAAAAAAAAAAATGGACTTGGCAGTAAGAAAAAATCAATATTTTGCAAAATGTTATCACAAACTCATTCTGTGGACAGTCTGGGATCAGAACATCTCTGGCTGATGGATACCAACATATCCTGTTAAGCTCAAAACACTGGTTTATGATCTTACTGTCAGATTTCAGTACTTGGGATATTACCTATTCTTGGCCAAATTCCTTGACGCAACTAAAGGTATACCAGAAACACATGTCCAGCACGCCTGAGGATAAACTGCAAGCAATTATGTGCACACACAGAGATCTGAGGAGCAATCAGCTCAATAGAGACAATGTTCTCTCAGTAATTCTGTAGACACAGAATCTGCAGAATTATCATCTATCATTACTATGTATGACACTGCAATACGTTGTACAGGAAAAATCAAACAAGCATTTTAAATTATGCTGAACTCTGTATCTGGTATGTCTGTCTCGCTCCTCATGAGACCAACATTTCTCTGCTCTAGGTTATACTGAATCCCTCACCCTATAAGAGCACTATCTGTTTTAATCAAGTGGAAAAGAGTAAAAGGGCTTTCTCATATTCACTCCAAAGTTCCTGCTGCTACTGAAGGAAAATTACATCAGAAGAAACTTATCAACAACCTGCTAAGGGACAGCATCCTCTGCTTCCTAGGAAATACACAAAGCACACTCAAACCTGCAGTTTGAAAATGCTGTCATAGGGTGTAATGTAAGCTGTCATATTACCCAAATTACCTGGAAAGTATTGCTACCTAGTGCAGCATCATCTCACTGAAATTAAGGCAACAAAAATTGCAGACAGAATGTCTAGCAGTTCAACCCAAAATCCAGAGTGCTGAATAGGCATCTGCAATGAAGAACAACTCAAAGAGAACATCTTCCAATGCCACTGTGTCCTATGCAGTGGGTCATGTCAGGCAAGAGGTGTAATTCATACTATCCTAATAGTTGTAACTTGAAAACATCCCAAGCAACAGAGATATCAAAAAGTAAGATGTTGTACTGTTAGAAAAAAATCCCAACAGAAATGTGAAACAGGCTTATTTAATGAACAGAAATGCAAAGACATGTATCAGAAGATTGTAAACTGTGGGTAAATCTTTCCAAACCTTTTAAAAAGCTAAAAAACACAGGCAAGGGAAAAAGGAAGTGCAAAGACTACCTAAGCATACCAAGACATGGCACAATACCACAAAGTTGTCTCACTGAAACAAAAGCATAAGTAGGGGAAATAATTTATTTTTTTAAACATATTCTTCTCTATGAATTCAAACTTTGCCCTAAATAAGGAACAAATGCTTGCCTAGGCACCTGAGATAAACTACAGGCGTAATGTGCACTGTCATGAATGGTCTTATACAACTTGGGGTGAGAGAAAAGCAGGATAGGGATTAAAAAGAGATCATCAACACACTACATACATTGCAACAGCAAAAACTGTTCAGTCTCAAGTATGTAATTATCTAATGTGTGAATATCCACACTGAGCGTCAAACAGAGGAAGCTGCTTGGCAAACACCCAAAAAGAGACAAGATGCTGTTAACTACAGCATATCAAAAACCTGTATACATGTTTCAGGTATATTACGTATTTTATGATTGCAAATATAGGCACTGAGCTAAAAACTAAAGTTCCAGGCAATCTGAAAGCTCACATTTTGAAACAGGTCACTTGGTGAACAGAAATCTCTCTATAGGCTAAGAGATTAAAGAAGAAATTTTTGTAACTAGATGCATTAATACTTTAAAAATTGGTTTTAAAAAAAGAATCTTTATGAACTGTTCAATGAACAGCATGTGAGATAAACGCTTACATTAATATTTATCACATACATGCCCATAAACGCCTACAAACAAATAAACAAAACCTCCAAAGAGTCTGACAGATGTATTCCTACCCATACAGATCAGACGTACCATAAGAAGTTATGCTGCTGTGCAAGTTCTAAGCAAATTCTAGTGAAGTTCAATAAGTAATCCAAAAACTAAAGATGAACATCAGGAGGTTGTTGGAACAGAATTCTTACTGCTCTTTTACAAAACCTTTAGGAAGAATGATGCTTTGGAGAAAGAGTTTAACATGCAGCAAGTAAGAATTAACTTCCGTAAGACATTCACAGCACTGTTCCACAGGTTTCTAATAAGTGGCTTTACCTTGCAGAATTAATAATGTCATGGTGATATTCATTGTTATTAAGTGTCTCACAAAAGAAATTCTAATATTACAGGAAATTACTCACCTTACCACTATAACATTATGAAGCAAACATATAATGAAAGTGGACTCCTAAAAAGCATTTACATTCGGAATATTGCTACCATAAAGCAACTGTTGCAGCACAAACTTTATAAAATTCCAGAATGACCAATGCCTGAAGTGTTTCATTTTACTTTGAATGCATTATACCTGAAGATAAATTATGTAAATTATAATGTAGCAATACCTAATTTTTGAAGAAACCGAATAAAATGGCTGATTCACTGGAAGCTATGCTTTGCTCCAGAAATCACCACTTGTCTTAGGAAAGATCCCTAAAGACTACAGGTTAGCAAATACAAAGAAAAGGGAAGGGTTACTCAAAGATTTCCTCAGGTAGCATCTCATGCTTCAATAACAAAAATTAATTAAATATACATATATATATATATATTTCCAGCCTGTCATTTAACAGTAGCTCTTTGCTGCAGGCAACTCTTCTGATTTGAAGCAGGTGACTGGTGACAGCCAACATGGCTTCACTAAGGACAAATCATGCCTAACAACTTTGATGGCCTTCTACAACAGGGAGACAGCACTGGTGGATAGCATTTGACACTGTCCTGCATGACATCCTTGTCTCTAAACTGGAAAGACATGAATTGATGTCTCCATCACTTAGTGGATTAGGAATCACCAAGTACTGTCGCCATTCCTCAGTGGATAAGGAATTGGCTGGATGGTCACACTCAAAAGTGTTGCAGTTAATGGCTGGGTGTCCAAGTGGAGACCAGTGATGACTGGTGTTCCTCAGGGGTCAGTACTGGGACTGGTGCTATTCAACATCTTTGTCAGCAGCATGGACAGTGGGATCAAGTGCATCATCCTCAGCAAATCTGCTGACAACACCATGTGGGGTGTAGTCAGCACGCTGGATGGAAGGGATGCCATCCAGAGGGATCTAGACAGGTTTGAGAAGTGGCCAACACAAATCTCATGAAGTTCAACTAGGCCAAGTACAGGCTCTTGCACCCGGGTTGGGACAAACCCAAAGACAAATACAGGCTGGGCAGAGACTGGATTGACAGCAGCACTTAGGAGGACTTGGGGGCATTCATCGATGATAAGCTCAACATGACCCAACAGTGTGCTCTTGCAGCCTAGAAAGCCAACCATGTCCTGAGCTTAATTAAAAGGAGTGCGACCAGCAGATCAAGGCAGGTGATTCTCCCCCTCTACTCCACTCTCATGAGACCCCACCTTGAGTACTGCATCCAGCTCTGGGGCCCCCAACAGAAGGATGTGGACCTGTTGGAGCAAGTCTAGAGGAGAGCTATGAAGATGATCAGAGGGTTGGAGCACCTCTCTTCTGAATACAGGCTGAGAGAGTTGGGCTTGTTCAATCTGTAGAAAGTGCTGAGAAGACCTTAGAGTAGCTTCCGGTACCTAAAGGGGGCCCACAAGAAATTTGGTGAGGGACTTTTTACAGAGGCATGCAGAGATATGGCAAGGAGTAATGTCTTTAAACTGAAAGACAATAGATTTACACTAGGTATCAAGAAGTTCTTTGCTGCGAGGGTGCTGAGGCACAGGCTGCCAAGAGAAGCTGTGGCTGCCCCATCCCTGGCAGTGTTCAAGGCCAGGTTGGACACAGCGGCTTGGAGCAACCTGCTATAGTGGAAGGTGTCCCTGCTCATGGCAGGGGTTGGAACTGGATCAGTTTTAAGGTCTCTTCAACACAGACCATTTTATGAAAAACGGTAGCCAGAAGTCTGCCAAAACAGCTACTGGGCTTCTTGTACCTTAGGATCGCTTCTCTGTCTTTGTTATCCATCTCCACTCTGAAAATGTGCCAAGGAGGGAGGGAAATAAGAAAAAAAACAGGAAGAAACAATCATGTGAGGGAGCTATCATGTATTTGGGGGTAGTGGGGTAGAATCAGAATTCATTGCAACTCATTTAACAGATAGTCAGAAAATCACCACCTTGAAATGATGCATTATGAGCTACATAATATGAATTTAAACACATATCCTGACAAATGATCCAGAAAGATCACCTATTTTTAAGGCTGACAGATACTTCCTTGTAGAAGATTCATTTTCCAGGTTTTTTTAATGTGCCAAAGACTTTACAAGATGACCTACTCTGTGCCAGGCACCCATGTCAAAGTTGAGCTACCTCAACACTTTCACTGTATGCAAACCATTTTTCCCTTTTCCAAGGAAAATTACAGAAAAATACACTTCTGCCCCATTACAAATGACTATTTTTTCTTGACAAGGTTTAAGCACTTGCATGTTTTTAGCTCCACATGCATCTTCCTAAGGGACAGCAAAATGTATATCTTGACACACAAATGATGCTTTTGTCAAGGTCACTGTAACATTATTATTATTGATTTTGTTCTGATATGTTATAGCTGAGTCACCTACACATTCTGTTTGTACTGACTGCATTCCAGGCTTCTGGGAATGACCTGCTTCAGTTCATTCCCACAATTCCAGGCTTCTGGGAGGTAAGCATACATAGCTCTAGACTCATAGGATAACACAGGTTGGAAGGAGTCGCTGGATGTTTCTCATCCTACCTCCTCGCTCAAAGTCAGCTATGAGATCAGACCAGGTTGCTCAGCTTTACACATTTGGGTCTTGAAACCTCTTAAGACAGAGACCACACAACTTCTCTGGGCAAATTCTTCCACAGCTTGACTACACTTATGGAAAGTTTTTCATTATATCCAATCTGAACCATTGCCTCATGTCCTCCCATCACACTCCTCAGTAAAGAGCCTGAGTCCATCTTCTCCGTCATCTCCTCAAAGATACCAGCAGGTTATTGTCAGATTCTCCTGAAGCCACCTCTTCTCCAGCTAACAAATGCAACTCTTTCAGCTTTTCTTCACAGGGCAAGCACTCCTGTTCCCTAACCATCTTGACAGCCCACCACTGGATTAATTTCTGTTTATCAATGACCTTCCTGTATTGAGGGTCCCAAAACTGGATGCAGTACTCTAGATGCAGTCTAATAA
Source organism: Agapornis roseicollis (assembly GCA_002631895.1). Lineage (NCBI taxonomy): Eukaryota > Metazoa > Chordata > Aves > Psittaciformes > Psittacidae > Agapornis > Agapornis roseicollis. The sequence goes on from NDXB01018991.1 coordinate 308,831, forward strand.
GCACCAAGTAAAGAAGAATAATCAGTTGCCTCCATCTACTAGCTACATACTTGTTAATACAGCCCAAGATGTTATTGTAGGGGCATGCTGCTGGTGGCCAGATCACCCCAGTTCACCAAGACCCCGTATTTCTCCAGCAGAGCTGCTTCCAACATAGTCAGTCCCCAGCCTGTTCCACTGCAGTGGTACACTGCATAGACCATTTATCTTTGAATTTCATAAGGTTCCAGATAGGTCTTGTGTTTCCAGCAGCAGTCCCTTTGAATGGCAGCCCCATTCTCATGCATGTCAACTACTAAACCCAATTTAGTATCATCTGCAAGCATAACAGCACACTCTATCACCTTCTCAAGATGAACCCTTTCAGTACCCCACTTGTTACCAGTCTCCCTATATGATACATTAACCACTATTTTCGGAGTCCAACCATCCAGCCAGTCTTTTGTTCATCTAGTTCTCGATCCCCACAGACTAACAACAAAATCTGGATAAAAGAGTATTGTTGGAGACAGAGCTGACAGCCTTACAAGGCAAATGAAACCCACTGCTCTTCCCTCATCTGAAACTTCAGACGTCTTATGTGGAAGGCAATCAGGCTAGTCATGCATGATTTACCTGTGATAAATCCATGTCGATTGCTCCCAATCATTTCCTTCTTGTGCCCAGAAATGCATTCCAAGAACACCAATGACCTATTTTCCCAGGGACAACAAGGAAACTAGCCAGCTCTGTAGCAACTTGGACTGTGGTTTTGGCCTTTTTTGAAGGGTGCAATGTATGCCTTTCTCCAGTCATCAGGAAGCTATCCTGACAACGAGTATGTTTCAAAGATGATGGGAAAGGACCTCACTGTGACTCTGGCCAGCTCTTCCAACATCTCAGTCCATTTGTCTTGTATGATTTGAGTTCTCTCAATATTCCCTGATTTAAACATTCCTACATGAAGGGACGCAAGAATTGTTTCTTCTAATACTTTATTAGTAAAACGTGTTCCTGCCCATGCCAGGGGGGTGGGATCTAGATGATCTTTAAGGACCCTTCCAACCCACACCATTCTATCATTCTGTGATGGTTCTATGAAACTCCCCACACAGTAGTTCTAGATCTCAGATAAGAAGCCCTTTAGCAAGAAATTAAATGGTTACAGTAGGAAAATAAGATTGTGATAAAAAATTCAGAATAGGGCAAAACAGATAGGGACAAGAAGATATTTAAGTAGGTATCACAGAAGGAATAAGCAGAAAAAAAAAAAATCAGCTTTCACCAGAACATGCTTATTCCCAGAGCCTGGAACAGAACCCAAGATTCCGGAGTTTCATCACTATTTTCAAATACTTAAAAATCACAGAAAACCAGTCACAGGCCATATCATTTGGACCACACATTAATTAAAAATTACTAGTATCACATTCTCTGCCAGCTCAAGTGGCAGAAGTCTCATGGCAAAAGGCACAGATTTCAGCCTTTCTGAAGGCTTACATGCTATAATGCAATCCCTCATGATAGAGGGTTTCCTCCTGTCCATCAGGGTTGCTGCCATTTTTAATCTAGCATGTTGAACATTTCGTTTCTGTGCAATGAATTTTATTTTCAACAGATAAGTACCAAAAACCTCTCAGTTTTGTTTTTTTTTTAAATCAAACATATTATAGCCACATCACAACAATCAAAGGTTATTTGATCCTGTTCTATGTGTCCTTGGGCTTAAAAGAAATAAAAAAGCACCAGCTTTCAGTGGGAAATCCACCACTCTTCATCAACATTTTGGACTAGTACCTGGGGGTTAACACTGCAGCAGATCTAAGTAGTTATACTTGCAGTCTAAATCAGCAGTCACCAAACAACAAATCAAGCAGTGAGGTCTTTTCTAGCATATGCATTCAAGGATCCCTGTTAAGGGATTTATTGAAAACAATGAAGAAAAGCCAGGTTACTGTTAGTTAATGACATACGGAGACAGATCTTTGTGAGAAAACATTCTAGAACATGCAAATAATTAACACACTGATAGATTATTTTGAAAAATCATATCATAAAGGCATTAAATGGGATATTCAACATGAAGGGACACATAACACATCGCCAGAGACCTCTGTGAAGGTACTACTAGTGAAACATGCAGGCACTAGAGACTGAAAGCAATGAAACAGCAAAAGAGGAAATTAAGAAGGTACAGTATGAACAGCACATAACAAATAGTAATGCTCCATGTTATCTGATACTAAGAAAAATAATTCAGTATTACTCACTGAACACAATCCATGCCATCATATGCTACATACTGAAAGCAATATTGTACAAAAGTGTAACATTTAGCCATATGTTTACAGGCCAAATGACACTTCTTACAAGAATACCTAATCCTGGCATTTCATGATTTAGGAGAGCTTGGTCTTCCAACTTCAAAGTTCTTTGAAGGTAGTTTTTGTTGCATAATAGCAAAACATACAAGCAATTTCCCTAGAAAACACACACTTCAGTTGCAGATTACGTTCATCACATAAGAGATGCATATTAATGCAATCATACATAGCATGTATCATATACATTTGTTTTCCTTATTGTATTAGAAGCATATTCCATGACCAAACCGCAGCTTTCAAATGAGTCTAGCTAAAAATCCAGTCGCATTTTGCTTTGACACTAGCTCCCCCTCTAGGCCAAGCCTAAGATTATAGTAATTACTTTTTTATTTTAAATTCTGACTCTGCAACAAGATTTAAATACTCAAGTCCAAATCTTCTTCATCTTTATCCCCTTAAATGTCAGTGAACAGACTGATCACATAATTTATACATAAAATAGTAATTTATTATTTTTTCCTGTACATAAATACCCAGACTGGGGAAAATCATTTGGTTTAGAACAGATCTGACAGATAAAGCAGCAATTCTGTACAGCTACAGAGAGACGGGAAAGCACCAAAACTACAATTTTTCATATTAATCCCCTGAATGCTTTGCAACATTTGTAATACGTAAACATTCCATTATACAATCAAGTGTCTGTTTGCAGTCCCTATAAAGTGATCACAGACCACAGATGCCAAAACAAAACGAAGAACCTACGTGGTTTAGTACTACCTTTACTAATTCACTTAAGGTGAAGTGGCTCCATTCCTACTCCAGCAAGTACAGCTCACATTTTTCTGGAACAAAGATCTTCTCAGTTGTTCAGGTAATGAAACTGACCAGATTTTAAACAAAGACATAAGAGTGAAAGAGCAAGAAAGCTACAAGCTCCAATCTGACCCTCTGCATTTCCCAGTTGTTAAATGCCCCGGCAGCTACATCACTGAATGAGTGAATTTGCATGATTCAACACTTGAGGTTGATTTCTACCCTTCTCTCATTATTAAACTGCTTGCTCAGAAAATATGAATAATTAATTATACTTCCAACACTGAAGAAAGATTGTCTCATTATGTGTTGTTGGGAAAATACGTAAATTTTGAAATACACTGATCTATCACTATAGGGTACATACACACATGAATCACTAACAAGTTCAAGAAGTATTTGGCAGTAAGCATACTCATAATAACCAGCAAAACAGCCATTACTGGAACTACATCAAAGCATAGTCACCAAATGCTAATAACCAGCTTTCCTTAATAATGGAAGGAATTGTAACAGAGCTTTTTCTGAAACCACCCCACGCAGAAGCAGCACAGGCAGCTGGCCGCTTCTTTGCTTTTGCAGTTCAGACTTTTCTCAAGTTTTAGAGCATTTACGGTGGAGAATGATTAGGGGAAAAAAAAAAAAAGGATTAATACTATAAAATAAAAAAAACTGCTCATGCTTAAAACACTCCTTCTGTAGTACTTAATCCATTAGCTTTCAGTTAATGCCTAGACATTAACATACTACATTTTAGCATAAAGGGAGTAGATATATAAACGTACACATGCATAGTGAAACACAGACATTCCAACTGACTTGTAAGTTTCAGTATACACACAAAAAGGCCTTAAGTGCTAATACAGGCTCACAAAGTGAAGAATGCTCTGAACACACGGTTGTTTCCCACATCCAGTGGCTCACTGTACCATGCCTGTGTTGAGGACACAAGGACAGCAGGTACTGCCCCCAGCAACTTGCAGTTTCTCAAGAAGCAATTTTTCTGCTGATGTCTATGCCCATAGGCTCTTTAGTAGAACCTGCACTATGGCATTATAGTCTCTGCCTACTCTTGCACCCTCAATCACAAGCTTTTGAAAGTAGAGGGCACAGTCAGGTCTTTGGAGAGCGCCTAGAAAACAGCAGGGACAAGTTCGAACGCATGTGTGAAAGACCTGACAATAAGCACAAACTTGACTGTAGGAAAAAATCGCCGGAGCTTTATCAGTGACAAGTAACAAGAATCCAAGACCAAAGCAGTTAAATTTGCCGAAATATGGTAAAGGTGGCCGTGGGAAAAGCCGCAGGCAGCACCCGATGGCTCTGCACCCTTGCAAGACAAGCACTTCCTCAAGCTCCCAGGCGGCCCGAGGGCGTAAGGTCCGTCCATCAAGCCCACGTTTCCCGTGTGCCTCTCCCTGCCAAACCCAGGCGTCCCCTCGGGCGGCCGCAGTTCCCGGGACAAGGAAAGTTGGAGGCCGCCCCCCGCGGCCGCGCTCTCAGCAGCAGGACCCCCGCTGCCCGCGCCGCTCCCGGGGCAACGTCGCTGCCCGGGGCTCCCTCGCACGCACCAACCTCCTGGGCCCGACCCGGCCCCGCTGCCGACGGTGATGCCCCAGCCGCCCGCCGAGTCCCGGCCTCCCGCTTCCCCCGCCGGGCGCAGAGCCCCCGCCTCGCTCTCCGGCCCCACTAGCGCCCCTCCGCCGGGAGTAGCCCACGGGGACCCCGGCACACAGCGGGGGACCGGCGTCTTCCCCGCCACCATCACACCGGTGGCGGCAGCGGTTGCTGAGCAGCGCCGGAGTCGGAACAGCGGCGGCGCCAGGCCCGGGAGAAGGGATGGGGAGCGCCGGCTTGGAGCAGCCCGGTCTCGGCTCGGTACCCGCTCCCCCGCCGCCGCGGCTCCCGCTCAGCTGCCCGCATCACCCCCTTACCCGAGTGCCGCTGGCGGGGCCCGCGCTGCCTTCGCCGAGGGTGTGGGGAGAGGCCGTGGCGAGCTGCGGGGTGCGGGGGGGGGGGGGGTGGGAAGGATCGCGGGGGGCACCCCGCGGTGGGGGGACGGAAACGGGAAACGGGAACCGGCCGCCGCGTAACGGAGCCGCCGCCGCCGCACTGTGAAGAGACCGGGCGTGAGACGCGGTACAGCGCGAGGAGACACGGGCGGCGCGCGCGGCGAGGGCGGGGAGCGCAGCGCGCGAGCGGTGCTGACAGCCAGCAAACCGGCGGCGCTGGCGCGCACTCGCTCGCTCCCGCGCGCGTCCCCGCCGCCCAGGGTGCACTCGGAAGAGCGGCGCCTGCCCGGGAGCGCGCCTGCCGGGGTAAACCAGCCTATGGGAGAGCCCGGTGCTGCCGGCGGCGTGCTCGCGTCACAGAGGGATGGGGCGCGCAGGCGCGACGAGGAGGTTCCCACCCTTACTCTCACCATACATACGCACGCTGGGGTTGGGGTTTTTGTGGTGTTCTTTTCCCTTTCCTTGCCGTGACCGTCACCCCGCGATCGGTCTCCCTCCTGTGGGGGATCCGGGAAGGTGAGGTACAGGCAGCGGGCTGCAGAGCAGTCCTTAAGCGGCTCTCAGGCCCGCTGGGGAGACATCTCCCCCAGTAGGGCCGGGAGGAAGATCCCGATACCAGTGCGGCCGCAGCAGTCGGTCAGCGCAAAGGGAGAGCCGTGGGAGGTCGGAGGCGCTGTAGGAGCACCTGCCTAGGCAGCTGTCCGCAACAGGCACTTGACTGCCTGCAGTGCTGTGGCATCTTGCCCAAGGATGAAGCTCAACGTGGTTTGATTATTGGTTTTGACATAATGATCTCCACAAAGGGCAGGAATCTGGCAAGATCTTCTGTTAAGAGAGTAAAAGTGCTCTGTGTGTGCTGGGTTAGGGCAGGACGCATGGAAGGCCTTCTCTGCCTTACTGACTGTGGCTTTAGCATGTTCTGCTTCTGTGGGGCATCAAATCGCATCCCTAAAGTACACATAAACACATGTGAGCTCGGGGAGGTGTAGGATTTCAGAGCATTTAAAGGAACTGTTATTTCCTAAGCATTCACATAGGAAAGCTGAACACATCTTCAAAGTTTATAATGTGCCCAGGGAGTGTTTTGGTGGTCTTGGGAGATTAAGTGGCCGCGATGGGAAGGCAGCAAGTGCAGTGGGAATCACAGTAAGACTAAGCTGTGATTTGTGTAAAAGGCAGAGCTGGTAAGGATAGATTTTTTTTTTTTGTAACCATCACATCGTTTTCACACCCTCTCCCAGTGTTAAAATTCTGACATAGGCTGTCCTGCAGCATATCAGTGTTCTGCCACGTACTTGTTCGCACTTATCTTCTCTAGCTTGTTCCACAAACCCTGGGGTTTTTCTCTCTTTTTTTTCCTCCCAGAACTAGTAAACATTTACAAATGTGCTTATAAGGTCTATGGAAGTGTCTCTTGGTTTTCCTCTTTTGACATCATACATTATGGGTCAGCTGCCTGCTAATGTGGAGCTTAGGGCACTGCTGCTGCAAAGCAGTCTGGGGGACACGGAGAGTTATAATATTCTGTGCCCATAGCAACCTTCTAGAGAGATCTGGAAATGCAAACATAATTAATATATCTGTTTTCCCTAAGGTTTTAATTTCCAGATGACAACACTAGAGATTAGTTTGCAAATTGAAATCGTAAGCACATTGCTAATGGCTGCCAGGTATTGAGTTGCTGCTGCTAGCCCCTATTACTGTGGTAGTTATAAGTATTACTAATAATTATGATAATGCCTACAAACTTAGCCAGGGATCTGGTTTCCAAAGTACATTGGGTTAGGTACAATGTTGACACTGGTAAAAGAACAAAATTATTGTTTCAAAAGAGCTTACACACATTTTCGATTTGTGATGGAGATCCCCTAGGGAGCTATTGCTAAGGCATGCGTTAGAAAAACTCAGCTATCATTAATAATCTTGCACTTGGTATCCTACCATCCCTTCATAAAAAAAAAAAAAAAGAAAACCAAAAAAAAACAAAAAAACAAAAGAAAAAAAAAAAAAAAAAAAAAAAATCAGCCCANGCGTTAGAAAAACTCAGCTATCATTAATAATCTTGCACTTGGTATCCTACCATCCCTTCATAAAAAAAAAAAAAAGTCATCCCAAAACAAACCCAAAACCCAGTGCTACAAATCCAAACATTTGAAAAATCTAAATATATGCAAAAAGGACCAAAAGTGCATGAAGTGCAGGTAAGGGAAGGGAAGGGAACTTCCATCCGTGGAAACATTCAAGGTTGGACGGGACTCTGAGCAACCTGATCTAATGGAATTTTTCCCTACTCGTTGCAGAGCATTGGACTTGACCTTTAAATGCCTCTTCCAACCCAAACCATTCTATGCTTCTAAGCTGCTTCAGGATGATCCAGAAACTAAGGCACAGTTTTCCAAATGACAAGGGCAACTGCATGTTGCTTTTGCTTGGAGGATCTCATGTAAAGAAAGATTCTAAAAGAAAATAAAATTGTCGAGGGAGCGTCTCCTGATAGATCTTCCCTGTCCAGTGAGAAAGTTTTATAGACATAAGTCCAGCTACTGACCCACAAAATATTAGGGTACTTCCAATACAAACAGTTCTGGGATACAGTGTCCACAAAAAGCAGGGCTTAAATAAATGAGCTGTTTCATTAATATGCATGTGGTGATTTCAGTTGTACTTACTATGGTGTGAAATTAAATTTATTTCAAGTGATTGCTTAATGCAATGAGCATACTACTGCTGGCTTATTTGCTTTCAAGTCCATGATATTCTGTGCTTTAGGCATATTATCCTAAATCAAGGAAAACAATATAGCACTAGGACTGGCCCAGTATCCACTGGAGATACCAATGAATGAAATGTGATCAATCTGCACGTAACTTGTACAGTTATGGATTATTTTTATTTGTACTCTAGTTCTAACTGTGCTATACCAGTACCTGCTATCAGCCTGATTTTTATTTTGAGGAACTGATGACCTGAGCAGTGCTAAACCATGATATAAGGGGAGTAAGAAAATAAAATTACTAGTGAGAGAGATGAAAAGCTACTGAGGGGAGCGCTCTTACAGAGTGCTAGCTTTTTCCACATGCTAAAATGCAGCAGGTATGTACCTTTAGAAGTACATTTCCCAAACCAGACTAAAAGGCCAATAGCTAATTATTTCTTTTTCCACCTCAAAAAGCTCATTTTTAAGTGTAGAACCTCACTTGCAACTCCAACAGCTCCATCAGGTGGCCAAAGGTCAGAGCCTTGATTTGTGGATGCTCTAAGACCATTGTGAACAGAAATTTGCACTACAGCATGGGACACTCACTCCTATGATTAGGAAACAAATTATGTTAAAAAATTCTGCAGTTTTAAGGTGGAGGCTTCTAGTTCTATTTGTCCAGTGTATGTTTTCTCATGCTTAATCTCACAACCCTAATGAATCACTTTTAACTGATGCAGACCAATCTGTTGAAGTCAGGTAATTCCTTCCATTTGGCAAGAAGATGGTAGCACTTTTACATAGCAGGTGGAATCTCAGCAGGGCAACTCTAGTTGCACTTTAATGAGACATCCTGCCACCTGTCTCAGAAGTTACTCTAAGTAGCAGCGTCAGTTAAAATGAAAAGTATTTTAACTCTGCCCCCAAATACATGAGCATGTACTGGAGTCCACATTTCAACCTCACAGGAAACAAAACTCTGCTTTTGTGACCTTTTTCTTTCTCTATGCAATGGTATCTGTCTCCTGTTCTTCATTAGCTCCAAGCCCAGTGTCATGAAGCAGTCTTAATGGATACCACCAACTCCTATAAAAATACTTGACTTCTTCAATCCAGTCAGGAAAGCTGTATGCTTTTATCTGCAGAAATGCAACCAGAACATAAGAATTAAAACATGTCGTGAGGGTTAAAGGGAAATGAAGCCACAATCAGCAGGGAGAGTACAGAAACTGCCATTGTTAGATACAACATTTTTACATATGCCTAAAAATATTAACAATCACTTAATATAAAACCAAATTTCTCAGATTCTAAAGGATATTTTAAAGGATCCATCAAGTGTTTCCTTTGTGGCCCTCAGAGTTTTTTCTGCTTTTTTCCAAAAGTTTAAAATCTGATCTTGCATTTGTTATGTCTCAGTTTCAGGTAAAACATAATTTCAAATAATTAAAATAAAAACCCAAATATGAGTTTGTAATGTTACAAGAAACTTTTTAAGACATTTTGACCAAGTCTTAAGTCTGTGTCCACTAAAGAATATCACCAAAACCCGTATTTTCCAGGAAATGCTAGTGGATGCAGACAGTCATTGTAAGTGCAGTACAAGGTAATCGTTTCCTCTCTGTAGATGAAATAAAAGTAAAAAAACTGAATTACTGAGAGGTATTGCTTTTACAAGATGTAAGATAGCTCTTCAGCATAAACACACAGAAGTACTTGCAGCTGCAAAGCAACCCAACACACTTTTCTGTCTTGTTTATCAAAACACTTTCAGTTTCCAGCTTAAGGCAGGTGAAACCATAACAAACATTGCACAAGGACTGTTTATCTGTATCTAAAGCATTTGAATAAAGTGTTTATATAAATCAGTGTAAACCCATTCTTCCTTGACACTTCCACTTTTACAACGCTTCACTTTGAAATTTGACTGGGTTTGATGTGGTGTACCATTTTGATTCTGTCCACACACTGGTTTTATGGCAAGCAAAGACTTAAAGGTCGAAAGGAGTGAAGTGCAAACAGTATTAAAATGAGCTGGGCAGGTCACGTAATCAAAAAATCTCATTGTGGATGTTTAATAAAAGACAGAGGTGCCTGTGGTTATGTGGAAAATATTGCTGCACAGTGGTAACTGTTCTGGGTGAATGAAGCAGGGACAGCGTCACCATCACAGCAGCAGTCTATGCATCTCAGCAGAACAGAGGCACTGCATTCCTGTTTCCTATTGGAAAGGCAGCACTGTAAATGTGAAGACATGCATGTAGTTTAAACTCGAGCCACAAGTAGCACAGCTGTGTAAACACCATCACTTGTCCCTGCAGATTGGTAAGTAAAATACAAAGTATCCTAAAAGTATGTTTGGGATCATCCAAATCTATGCACAGTAAAAACTGCCTCAGGATTACAATCTAACAATGCAACTTGCATTACAAACTGAGCTAGCTGCAGTGTGGGCACTGCCACCTGAAGTCTGCCAAGCACATCCCACATTAAGATCCCATTTCAGTAGCTCCTACTGGAAATACTCTATTTAGAATCGTAGAATCATAGAATAGTTCAGGTTGGAAGGGACCTTCAAAGGTCATTTAGTTCAACCTGCCTCCAATGAGCAGGGACATCTTCATCTAGATCAGGTTGCCCAGAACCACATCCAGACTGGCCTGGAATGTCTCCATGGATGTCATATCCACCACCTCTCTGAGCAACCTGTACCAGGAGTTTACCACCCTCATTGTAAAGATTTTCTTCCTCACACCCATCCCGAATCTTCCTTCTTTTAGTTTAAAAGCATCACCCCTCGTCCTGTCACAACAAGCCCTGCTAAAGTCTCTCCCCAGTTTCATCAGCATTTTCAAAGATCCATCCCCTTTCTTTCACATGCCTCAAGTTTTGGAGTAAGAGTTTCAAATTTGGCAGATTTATGCTGGTGATAAGAATGTTCCTTTAGCTTTTCCGCTCAAAATCTACTCATATTTAGCCAGGCTATTTGTATAAGGAGCAGGGGGAGTCTGTGACCTTAAAAACCGTATTTTTCACACCATCAGAACTGTCACATAAACAAATCAAGTTTTGCAACTATGTTTTCCAACTGAATTTCCCAGAGATGCTGAATGTATTGCATACAATCTACTATTTCAGTAGGACCTAATCTGAAACTGAATGTATGGTCTAAGTGTACATGAAGAATAAAAGAAGGAAGTCTCATGATTCAGATCGTCTCCATGTATCTCTTACTCTTGGGAAAGCTAACACATCCTTATGTACAGAGAAACTCATGATTTTCCCACTGTAAAAGAGTAGGAGAGGCAACATTTCTAGAGCTGATTAGTAATTGCAAACATTTAATGTGTTAATGTGGTATTACTAAGATGTTAATTGCTACAGTATTGCTTTTCTGGACGCCATTTCCCTCTATGGAGATGCGCTTATTCATCCTCACCACATTTTTACATGAGAATTCCTAGCTTTACTCACCTCCTATTTCTACCACAAGAGGGAAAGGGGAAGCGGTGATTGTTGTTGAATGCTTGACTTTGCAACAGTGTTTCCTCAGAGTGTTCTTTGGTTTGTATACACCCACAGGCAAATAAACAAAGCTACTGGGTTGACAGTGTATTTATACACAGGATCACTATTTGCTTTTAAGAAGAACTTGGTCCTTGGATTTGGGATTCTTGCAGACTACCAGTAATTTATTCCAGATTGATGATTTATCTTTGCATTGGACTGGACCTTGTAATTCTTACATGCTATTTTGCTTGGACATTGTAATTCCTACACGCTAATTTGCTTCTTTGCTCAGATCAAGTTCCCCACCTCAATAAATCTGTGTAAATAAATTTATCATGTCTTGTAGAATTTTCAATATTGAAACTTCAACAATAACATTATCAGATAATTTCTAGGTATTCATGTCCTCTGGAGAACAAGAACTTATCAGAGAGACCCATCTGTGCATGCAAAGGGGTGTGGTGTCTCCATTAGCTTTCCAAACAATGGATTTCCTGTGAAGGTAAACTTATACTCAAGAACAGCCCGGTCTGGTTTACAGCCTGAAATAGAAACATGGAACACTTTATCTGTGGCTTATAGGGAAAATACTATCATCGTTTCAAATAATGACCTTAGCTGTCTTTTTTCTCACCATTGTCTTTGCAAAAGGTTTATGCACACACTGTCAAAGGATGATCAGCTAGTAGAAGATCTGCCAGAGAAAGAGTCTGTAGCAGCAGCCTGGCATATCACATGAAACTCTACTGAGTTCTGGGCATAAATACTTCTGTAAACCAAAACCAGACAAAACCAAACACATTTTATTCAATGAAGCTTTCATTAAGTTTAATTATTTCATTATGCTGTTGACTAATTTCTTTGAATTTGTTATTACATCAGTAGCTACAACTGAAATAGTTCTTAAATGTCCCAAGGGCATTTCATTGTTATTGCATCTACCAGTATTTGGCACAAATGGAAAAACAGCTAATGAGCAAGTAAAAGCATTTTATCGGTACCATTTACTTATCAGCCTATTCTCAAATCGCATGTAACTTGAATGACCAGTTTTTCCTTTCATTAGCAAGTACACTGAGAGAAAGGATCTGCCCCCCAGCAAGTGCCAGATAAGCCAGATACTATATCCTACCTGGAAATTAAAGTTATATGCAGGGCCTTCAGTTGAATTTCATTCCTGTTTCTAGCAGCATCAGCACAAAGCAAAGACAACAAATAAGTATAAAGCATGACTTTGTATCTCATAAAATAAAATAACAGCATTCATGAAATATCTATCAAAAATGAAATACAGCCTTCACTTCCACCAGCAAGAACCAGAACCAGCCTTTCTTCCTACAACTGAGGTAAAACACCTACTTGCAGCTATGGAAATGGTTCTTGCTACAGTAATAGATGTACTCAGGCTGTTCTTTCTTACTTATTGAACTCCATTATCCATGGAAAAAACTCCAGCTGGTTCAAAACATACCAGATACTTTGCTGGGAACATAGGGCCATTGGGAACTATGGGCTGTTGTGTACAGGCTGCTTGCCTGTGTTGGTTCTCTGCCAAATGCCAAGGTTGTTCAAGGTTTTGCTGCTAACATCCAACATTCCCACTTGGTGGCAGCTCCCTTGGTGTCCCACTATAACCAGGAAACTGTCAGCTAGTTGGGAGAAAAAAGGCTTTTGTCAGTAATGCTCAGAGTCGCTTCGCTGTTCCCAGCTTTCGGAACTGGCTGTCTTATTTCTTAATTTTCTCTGGATTACTCTAGCCTTAAAGAAAGAAAACAAGGTTAAATATAGGTAGAAAAGCCAAATTATTCAGACTTCTCTAGTGATCTTGAAAAATATTTTGTCACATGATGTGAAAGATGAAACACATTCATCACTAACCTCTCACCTTCCTTGAATTAAGTGATGACTTCGCAGCATCTCTGACAATCAGCCAGATTTTTTTTGACTTTGGTAATGTACGGTTGTGGGGTTTGAGGCTAAATACTTTCTAGACTAAGTGTTTAACCATTGTTTAAAGCAGCTTTCACTTCTGCCAGTTGTGCCAGATTAAGCTGTCTTGCTGCTATGCCTTTTACCAACACGAAAAGCAGCAGAGCACTGTCCAGTTTAGGACCTGGTTACTACAAAAGGCAGTTACTGGTTTAGTCACTGATGAAAGAGGGCTAAAAGTTGCTTTCAAAGCATATCTGTGTTTGACAATTATAGTAGTGTTTTATTTCTAGAGCTAATAAGCTACCTACTATATGCAAGCTTTTTTCAGTTCTGAAATTAAAGTTGGGTATGAAGCTGGTGCATGTGTGAGATTAAAATTCATCCTATCTAAAATGATAGCACAAAATTTTAACTTGCACAAGGGATCTAGGGAGAAGTGCTTTATTAATATGAGAGTTACACCCAAGAGCTTATAGTATGTAAGTGTAGATTCCTATCTCATAAGGACTCAGAATGGTGAGCCTCTTTTTCTGCTCTTCACTCCCATGTACACTGGATTTTTAATCTATATAGAATCATCAAATAGCCTGGGTTGGAAGTGAGCCTCAAAGGTCATTTAGTCCTATGCCAATATGGTTTTATATTATCAAAGGTAAACCAGAATCCTATACTAATTCCACCTAACTGAAGTCACCTTTGCAGAGTGGCCACAAAGCAGCTGATGTATGGCAATGTATTTTACACTACACTCTCTCATGGTTAGTGCAGCAAAGCTATCTTACACAGTCTACATGGTATTTATTTATATCATGGTCAAATGAGACTTGCTATTTGTTTGAACTCTGAGAGTTGCCCCCAGGGAAGGGCTGAAGACAGCTTAGCTCCTGTGTCATTGGAGACATCAAGGGTGAAAAGTTTACATAATTTTGCAAGCATATTTTAAAACAAATTGTTGTTTCCTTTTGATGTTTCTGTTTCCTGTTGATCCTACAGCGAAGTTCGTATGTGATAACAGAAACAGGAGTGCCATGAGAGACCACTGGTGAAAACTGATGTATGTAGGTACAGCTTAACCACTGCAAAGTCAAAAGCATGTTAATGGCAACACAGAACTGGATTTATACAGCAGCTTTTAGTCATTCCAGGTTACCTCCATAGCCACTCCATAAAGGACAGCCACTGTCCAGGATGGATTCAAAACTGTGAAAATTATTATAAGCTTTATATTTTTTTAATTCTCTCTTTCATACATATGTAACACAAAACAACACAGATAAAATAATGAGATTAGAGAATTAAACAGTAAATTGGATTGTTATGAAGTACATATACATTTATTTCTACATGCTGCAAACATACCAATCAGACAGAACCTGGAAAATATTTGGAGGCATAAGCAACTGAGTGTTTTCTAGAGGCAGAGTCCTAGAAGGTGATCACCATCACATCTTACAAACAAATGTGTTTGCCCATCAGACTGACATTGTGTTCTGCAGGTTCAGGAAGAGGCAAGGAGCTTATGTCCCCACCTAAACAAACAATTCAGGTCATGTCTCATCTCAATGATTTCTCTGAGCACTGTGTGGCAGCCAGCCATACCTCACTCTCCAACATCAATACAGCTATAAAAATGTATACAAAACCTTTGACCATTTCACCTCTAGAAATGGTAGGGCTGTTGCCACAAACAGACTGCTTTCTCAGTTGTCTTAATCAGAACATGCACATGTAGAAAAACCTTTTAAACCTCTACTGCAATAGTTTTAAGTGTTTCAGAATGTCCACTGACATGAACTAAATAGCTATTGCCAGAAATTGCTGTTATTATTATCTGGCTAGTGGAGAGAAACCTTCATGCTATTTTGTTACTCTACATGTCAGTAGTGTCCTTCCTACAAGAAATATGTGAAATGGCTGAAAGATAAGCATGTGAAGTGGCTTTTGCTCATGTTGTGGGATAATCATGCAATCTGTCTTTCAGTAAGATCAACAGCTCGCTTTGACTGGAGTGCCTACCTGATCTGCATCTCCTGTCCTGATCCTTTTTGTCAATCCACTCTTCTCCAACTTACTCTGGCCAGATTTTAAATTCATTTTTTGGCTCCTGTTGAAGTTTCTTTTTCACTGTTACTGAGACTCACCCTATGGAGAGTGTGACTTCAGATGTTATTGAATGGGTGGAATATTTACTCAGCTGTAAGATTCAGTTGTTACTTATTTAATAAGCCTCATACAGAGCTCAGTAAATGACATTTGTATATTATTTTGGAAAAGAATCTGGGATCCTGCAGGGCAGACATCTGAAAATGTTGGCTGTTACACAGATGGCGTTGCCTCATAGATCTCAGGTACTACTGAATCGGTTTAGAGGTTGAAAGGGAATACAAGGTTACACGTACCCAAATGCTGCTGTGTACACACCAAGGCAAAACTCCCTGGCTACCAGTTTTCTTAAGGAAAATGGCAGAAATGTGGATGCAAAACAAGGCAACTGTAAGCCAAGTGTTCATTAAGTGCGAATGGCACTGAGTTTCATGTACCTGTTTTCACTGTGTGTGGTCTAATATAAGGTCTCACAAATGAAAGGATCATAAGGCAGGAGGCTACCCAGCTTACTGTCAGCTAGTGATATACTATTGGTAGCAATTATGTAAAGAGCTGGTCCTATTCCTTGACATCAAGAGGAAAATACAGCCCAGAGTCCACACTGAAGAGTGTGAGTGACAGTTTAGAGAAGTTTGGCACCCTGTAACCATGCAGGGAAACTGGTAGAAAATAATGTTACTTGATAAATCAGCTGACTGTTTAAATAACCGGTGGACAGCAGCATAGGCACCAATGTTCAAAGCTGGCACTGTGAATTAGCACAGAAGTAGTCCAGCTATTCTTGAGGCATGTTATCCAGCACCCAGTGATTGCTGTGGCCCCTCAGCATTCCTTGTGTCTGCTGAAAACAATGCTGAAAACCCTGCTCTGTGATTCCCTGTATGCTGAGACTAATAAAGCTATTGCAAAGCAGCATACTTGTTCAGCTCCATATATTTCATATTTCTAAGGAGCACAGGAATTGTACACTGTGCACTTTATAGAAAAGCCTAAGAAGTTTCTGCAACCTGCAGTTACCAAATAAACTGCCTCCCACAGCATTTACATTCTACTTTCAGTAATTAAAGGCATTTAATCAGTGAAGGATGAGAGTTCATGTTCCTGATCGACCTTTAATTCCATTGCTTTGCCAAAATCAGCTGGTTGAAACTGGATCTCTGAATCTCCAAAGGAGAAGAAGCTGCAGTATGCCAGCAAATTCCTCAGGCTGCCACCTTCTGCCCAAAGTTTACTAGGCCAAAAAGAAGCTAAAATCCACTCTCAGAAAGGCAGGAATTTGACTCAAGAGGCAACCAGGAATGACAGAGTTGTTAATATCTTAAATGGGAAATATAGTTTGTTTTCTGGCAGGTTTGAATGTGAAAGTCAGCTATGTGGCTTGCTTCCTGTTAAATGCTGTCCTGCTTGGACTTTGTAAACGTTCTTTATTGCATGATTGCCTCAGATGACTCATCAAACTATTCAAAAAGTGCACGTGTAGATCAGAGTTAATTTTTATAGTCTGCACACAAGCAATATGAGTGTGACCACCTCTACAAAGCAAAGTAAGCTTAGCTACGTGCTCCATGCCTTGGTTCGTTAGCTGGTGCTTGAATTGTGGCAACGTTTTGCAATGCTATTATCCCCTGAAGCTCCTGCTGGCAGTTTTAAGGCATGATGTAACAAGTCTTTTGTGGGTGGAATGCTGCCCAGCTCTGAGGTAGTTTGCTTGGCTTGGTTTTAACTTCTGCATAAACAATTTTCATGTTGATTTTTAACATGACTTTGTTGAAAAGGCAGGCTGCACCTACTCTTTTTCCTGTTTCTCCTACAGACTCTTTGTATAAAGCACTTAGTTAGCTTCCCTCTGCTTATTTTACAATCTTTCTTTGTTTCAGTTCATAAATGTTCACATTTACTTGGAATGCTACTGAATGTTCCTCCTAAATGTGCACTATTTAAAGGACTTCTCATTTATAGAGTTTTCTTGTCCACCCTAGCCACTGCTGTCATTCTCATACTGAAGTATTCCATGTTCTCATACTATCCATGGAATAAGCTATATAACACACTTTTAGGGCATATACTGTTATCAGAATCCCAATTCTCACCAAAGCAGTAATATCAGACAAAATTCAACTCGGAAGTAGGCCTAAATTCAAAAGGGAAAAACACAGCTCAACTTTGCTTTACAAACTTCTCTTTATCATTTAATTCTGTGAAGAGACTATTCTGAAGGTTTAAATAATTGATTATTTTTAAGGTAGGCTACAGAGGATGTAAAATCTTCAAACAGCTGCTAAATTTAAATCACTGGCAATAAACAGAAAGACAGATCCTGGATCACAGCTTCTTTTGGTCTAAACAGATAGAGCTTCTTTGAAATCAGAAAATTTACAGATTTGTACCAATTCAAAATGTGATAGGTATACAGGAATATACAGAAATGAAATCATAGAATCATAGAATAGTCGAGGTTGGAAAGGACCTCAAGATCATTGAGCTCCAACCCCCCTGCCATAAGCAGGGACACCTCATGCTAAACCATGCCACCCAAGGCTTCATCCAATCTGGCCTTGAATACTGCCAGGGATGGAGCACTCACAACTTCCTTGGGCAACCCATTCCAGTGCCTCACCACCCTCACAGGAAAGAATTTCTTCCTTAGATCCAATCTAAACCTCTCCTGTTTAAGTTTTAACCCGTTACCCCTTGTCCTGTCACTACAGTCCCTAATGAACAGTCCCTCCCCAGCATCCTTATATGGGCCCCCTTCAGATACTGGAAGGCTGCTATGAAGTCTCCACGCAGCCTCCTCTTCTCCAGGCTGAACAGCCCCAACTTTCTCAGCCTGTCTTCCTATGGGAGATGCTCCAGTCTCCTGATTATCCTCATGGCCTCCTCTGGACTTGTTCCAACAGCTCCATGTCCTTTTTATGTTGAGGACACAAGAACTGCACACAATGCTCCAGGTGAGGTCTCATGAGAGCAGAGGGGCAGGATCATAGAATCATAGAATAGTTAGGGTTGGAAGTGACCTTAAGATCATCTAGTTCCAATCCCCCTGCCATAAGCAGGGACACCTCACACAAAACCATGTCACCCAAGGCTTCATCCAATCTGGCCTTGAATACTGCCAGGGATGGAGCACTCACAACCTCCCTGCTGGTCATGCTCCTTTTGATGCAGCCCAGGATATGGTTGCTTTCTGGGCTGCAAGCACACACTGCAGTCGGCTCATGTTCATTTTCTCATCGACCACCACCCCCAAGTCCTTCTCCGCAGGGCTGCTCTGAATCACCTCTTTGCCCAAACTGTAGCTGTGCCTGGGATTGCTCTGACCAGGTGTAGGACCTTGCACTTGGCATGAAATGTTCCAAAGCAATAGAAATCATGAGGTTAACTGTTCAAAACCCTACTAAATAATTTCTACTATCAATGGGCAAAAGGGTCTAATATAGCAGGAATGTTGGAAGGGAAAAGGAAAAATTTCCATTCATAGAATGATGTAATTTAGGTAGGACACTGAGGTCTGGAGAAGAGAAGAAACCGGCAGCAGCCAGGTTCAAAGCAAACAAGGTGGTTTTTCATGTAACAGATGGTGGACCTGTATAACTTCTTGCCACAGAGACATTGTAGATAATAAGCTTCACGTGAGCTCAAGGTCTTTAATTGTTTCTAATCATCTCAAAACCACATCCAGCCTGAGGAGTGCCAGAGCTGAGAACAGCTGGAGAGCAGCAATGTATTAGGGGGAAGTATCATTCCTGTCCTGTGCTTATACTTGTCTAGGCATCTCTGTGTGGTCAGCACTGGACATGGAGCACTGAGCTAGCTGGGTCTTTTATCTGACCTAGTACACCCAATACAGGTTCTTAGGTGAAAGAAAAACATCAGTGATGCATATCAGAGTAAATTAATCCTTACCTCTTCCACTCCATTAAGCTTAACTATCTCTTCCTGGCCTATTCTACAGCATCATGCTACCAGATAAACCTGTTTTTCAGTTTTTGACTGTATCTGGTTCTCACAGTCACAACATGGCAAAATTTGGAAATGCTAATTTTTTATCAAATAAATTACCTTTAATTGCCAATTTGAAATACCAGCAAATACCTAGCCAGTAGTCTCCCACCTTTGCAGTCTGGCTAATTAATTTCTGTGTAATCCCAAAGACTTAATCATACTTTATATGATACACAGAATACCTGGAGCATTGTGTGCAGTTCTGGTGTCCTCAACATAAAAAGAACATGGAGCTGTTGGAACAAGTCCAGAGGAGGCCACGAGGATGATCAGGGACTGGAGCATCTCCCATAGGAAGACAGGCTGAGAAAGTTGGGGCTGTTCAGCCTGGAGAAGAGGAGGCTGCGTGGAGACCTCATAGCAGCTTTCCAGTATCTGAAGGGGGCCCATATAAGGATGCTGGGGAGGGACTGTTCATTAGGGACTGTAGTGACAGGACAAGGGGTAACGGGTTAAAACTTAAACAGGAGAGGATTAGATTGGAGATAAGAAAGAAATTCTTTCCTGTTAGGGTGGTGAGATGCTGGAATGGGTTGGCTGGGGAGGTTGTGAGTGCTCCATCCCTGGCAGTGTTCAAGGCCAGGTTGGACGAAGCCTTGTGTGGCATGGTTTAGTGTGAGGTGTCCCTGCTTATGGCAGGGGGGGTGGAACTGGATGATCTTGAGGTCCTTTCCAACCCTAACTATTCTATGATTCTATGATTAAAGTTCAGTAATGAAAGGTGTCATCACCTTGAGTTCATCTTGGTTACATTATTTTGTGACCAAGTTATGCAATTATACAAACATTGACAAAATCTTACATGGTGGTATTGTATAAAATTATCTTTATGTGCTGCCAAGAGAAAAGAGGAGGGATAAGTAATTCTAGGAAAGTTTGGGGTTGGTTTGGCTTTTTAAGTGCCCTGAGGCTGATTTTTCAAAGTGCTTCACTTATGAAGTGAGGTGAGTTCATCAGCACATCAGCACAGTGCTCTGGAGGAACCATATACACACTAAGGGAGACTAATGGGCTTATCCACAAGGGGTAATCAGTGCACAATAAAGCAGGAGATAAATGCAAAGTCTGCTATCCAGCTTACAGTAGCTATTATGGTCTGTTTCCACATTCAGAACTAATGTCACAGTATCTTGTGCTGACAGTGACTTTTCCTCAGTTTTAAGTAAAACACAGACATTATAATTTCTCCTTTCCAACTGCTGAAGACCTTATCTCTACTGCCTAAAAATCACATTTCGTAACATGAAGTCTTTCCATCTTCACACAGGGAAAAGGCTGTAGTTGTCTGTATGAGGCACAGGGCAAAGATAATTTTAAGAAGAAATTCTCCATATAAAGAGCATTTATTCTTTGAAATACATATGCAGCTACTAATTTTATTTTACTAATTTTAATTTTACTATTATAAAGCTGTGGGGGCTGTGCTGTGTTGAAGTAGAAGAATGCACACATCTTTAAAAGTCATCAAACTTGTCTTCCATAGACTGTCCTTCCACAAGGAGTATATCCATGCACAAACACAGTGTTTCCTTGGTTAGTAATCTGAGGAAGGAGAATAACAAGAACATCTAGCAGCAGCACCACAATGTATTTACATCACTAGGAACAGGTACAAAGGCCAGGTCCATGAAGGCAGTCTTTGTGGGTGAACTTGCCTCTACAACTCTGGGTGAGTCTTCAGGGAAGCTGCAGACTCAGGATTTGCCTTCCTCCTGTTTTATGAGATAGAAAATTTCCATTCAGCATCTATGTTCAGACACCTGTGTGCTCTGAATAAATGGATCTCCCACAGAATCTACAGTGTCTCTTGCAGATATCGTCAACATCAACTCAGCTCAAAATGGAGCTTGCACAAAAAGATGTTACTCACACACAGTGGTGATACTGAAGCAGATTCAGTGGTCTTCTTGATCTCCACACAGTTATATATTCCTGAACAGTCCAGACACAAGCAAGAACAAAACAAACTGTGATTTAAAATCTTTGTCCTTCCTCTGGTACAACCTGATATGGACCATAATCTTATTTATAATTATAAGAAAAACTCCCATCAAAAGTAATTTCAGTCATTTTATCTTGCAGGTTAGCTGTCAAATAACATCAGTTTT
The DNA here is from genome assembly GCA_002631895.1 of Agapornis roseicollis. NCBI lineage: Eukaryota > Metazoa > Chordata > Aves > Psittaciformes > Psittacidae > Agapornis > Agapornis roseicollis. Next base: position 330,321 of record NDXB01018991.1, read on the forward strand.
ACAGAGCAGATTCTGTTAAAACACTGTGCAAACTAGCACTATATCATAACTGTTTAAATGGACTTGGGTAACCCTTGTTTTTGCTTGGAGTGTCAGGTAAAACAGGAACTGGCAAGAGATGGAGTGCTATAAAACTTATTATTTTATACATCGTCTTACCAGATTTTAGTCCTAAATTATGTATAGACACTTTGCCTTATTAAGGCCTTTTGTAGGACTATCGCCCGGAGAGCCCTTTTGAAAAAGTACATGGCATGCAAAGGGCAAAAACTGTGGCTTAAATACTGTGAAGTGCCATTGAATTCACCACATTTGACAACATGGGTTGCACAGTAGTCTGTAGCAATAGTTATTAGACAGAGATTACATTTCCTACAGTGTCTCAATGTATTATATTATATTAATATATTAATATGCATGAAGACAAAGGGGGGCTCATTGCCAAAAGGGATAGAAGTAGTAAGAAAGAGGATAACATGCTCGTAAACTGCTGGATCACAAATAGGGATGAAATACACACAAGGCAGAACTTTACTGGAAGAAACAGAGCTGCATGTAACAGAAAAACCTACTGCAGGGAATAATTTAAACTCAGACACCCAGACAGTGTTAGTTTATGCAGTTGGAAGCTCTGGAAGAGAGTCAGTATATCAAGTTTTCTTATGTGCACCCTAAAATAAACCGTAAGCAATTTTGTATAAATAATTCCTGGCTTCCTCTAACATGCACATTAATTACTGCAACTGTTTTTAATTAATCAATCATTCTGAGTTTTAAATCTGGAAAACATGCTTTATGCAATAATAATGGAGTGCTATGGAAGCTTAAGTTTTCAACTGCTTTAAGTTCAATATAAAAAGGTTGTGTTCCATTTTAATTTACTGTTCAGAGTTTTGCTATAATTTTGTGCAAACAGGCAATGAGGGAGCACTAAAATGCAACTAGTCCACTGGCACAACTCTGCAATGAATTTAACATAAAGGTCTGTTCCTTTAATGCTAATTTAGTGAGGTTATAAGCTGAAAGCAGAAACAGATTTTAATGAGATAATGGCAGAGGTTTACACTGCTTTATTTTCTGCTACTGAAGATCTGGGGGGGGAAGGGGGAATATTACCTAAGTGGTTGCATTTCACTTGATTTACTGACTAAAATCCCACCTACTTGAAAAGAAATGTTAGCAAATTGGAATCAACAAATACAGACAACTGGAGAAAAGCAAAATAGATCAAATGATGGAAGGTCTGGCATTTAACCCAGGGCAAGGAAGGTCTTGGGGAGACCTAAGTATTTAAGGTAATAAGGCAAGTGTGCTTCTAAAGTGTTTTCACTGGAGTAATCTGGAGGAAAATATGAACATTGTGATAACTGAGGTGAAAAATCAATGCTATTGAGATGATACGAAGCAATTTGCACTTTCTTCCCAGTACCTGATTTGGGCTGTCTGCAATTTCTGATGGGTTTTTTTTGCTTGAAATGTTCATATTTGGAAGATTCTCACTGACAAAATAGGTAGACCTTTTTGACCTGCTTGGTTTGTGTTGTTTTGGGTTTTTTAAAACTGTGTTTAAATGTAGCCATAATTGTTTTTCCTTTCTCCTGCATGTTTCATACAATTAATGTTTCTTGTAACTGAAATAGGCCCTTTTTAGCTACTTGTCTGTAGAGTCTCTAGAAAACAGTGACTTGAGGAAGGTCTCTAGACTTCATTGCAATTATGTAACTATTGATATTATCCCCAAATGCAATCCTCTGCCATAAACTACTCTGTCATAGATTAAGAATCTCATAGTTTCCTACAAGTAGTGCATAATAAGTAGATTACAACTTAACAGCAAACAACTGTTTGACCAAAACACTAAAGTTTGATGGCAATTACAGGAGCAGTAGTATACTACAAGGCAGACATGTATTACAAATTTAAAGCTATCTGCATAATAGGCTTTGACACATACATTAAATGGCATGTTTTGAGAAGCTTCCTTGTTCTAGCCTAGGTATGACATGAAAACTAAAATCCAGGTAACAAAAACAGTACTTCAAATCTCTCCACCTATTGGTCATGACTGAGGTTACTGCCTGTCAAGTATGATGTGTCTATTTATCTCATGTTAGTGGAAGAGTCAAGATCTGATCTGATAGTACACAAGTAAGCTGCAATTTCCTTACTCCTATTTGCCTGATTTCTTTTTGCTCGATTAAGGTCTGAAACGGAGCTGTACCTGCTGTCACTCAGGGGCTGGCACTGGATGTGGAAATGAAGCTGTCTGTTGCAGTATTGCTATACCTGCAATATTTCACAGGCTGAAAATTACTAACAGCATTTTCTGCAGAAATTGTTTAGGGCAAAATCAAATTCGCACTTAGTACAGGATCTTAATTTTAATCCTATGCAGGCAGTTGTGTGTGGTCTCTGGGATTTATGAAATACAGTGACTGAAAACTGCTGGAGAGATGGCTCTATGTGCTCCTGGATTGAAAATAAGGAGCATCCCTCATAACCAGGCCCACTAGAGAACACCTTTTTTCTCTGCTGCCTCTCATCTGTCACTCAATTATAAAAGACTTCTATCTTTGATTTCTTCCATCAGTTGTGTTTTTTATTTAGGGATGTAAGAAATTCTCTCTGCAAGTGGTTTAGGATCTTACATCTGAAATGCTGACTTGAATTCATTGTTGGTATTTCTGAAACAATTTTGACTGAAAGTCTAGGGTGAAAGAACAGTGTATCCTGCTTTTTTTTTTTAACTTCTATTTTGTTTTTTACTACCAGTATTTCCATGCCAAGTGTTGATATTCTTTTATTCAGAAGGTCCCGACATCATTGTATTAGCTGCTAATGAAACATCATTGAGAATAAAACAAGCAAAATCAGATTTGTATGATTTGTAAGGCATACAGCCTTTTCATTGCATGAACTCTGGTGCAGAATAACTTTACATGGCTTAGAAATAAATTTGCATCTCAACCTGTATCAAGAGAAAGTTTTCTTGTACCTGTGACAGAAATGTGAACATTTACATGAAAATTTATCGAGGGTGATAAAAGGGCAGCTGAATTTACACTGTAGCTATGAATTAGTTTTATGAAGTTTCTGAAACATGCTCTATCCTTCCCATCCCTTCTGGAAAAATCAGGAGTGCTCAGGGATGACGGCATCACCAGCAGCTACAGATCTAAAGAACTGGTGTTCATGAGAAGAGTGATCAGGTAGAAATCAAGAGAAAAGGAACAAGCATTAAGGGAGGAGACACTGTATAAATGAGGACTTGGAGACATGAAGATTGATACCTTGGAGAAGATGAAGTCAAGATGCAGAAAGAATGGGTTCACAAATGGAGGTCAAACCAGAAACCTGAGTGACTGAAAATTGGTATGAGACATTTTGATTAAGGAAGTCAACCAAGATAAAAGTAAATTTGAAATAAAAAGGAAAGACAGGCCTCAAAGTTAAATAATGGAACACTGAGTATAATGTCACAAGAAAGAGTAAAAAAATGCATGCAGCTCTGGTCTATGAGCAACAGAGTTCCTGATATCTGGTTTCATATAAATCTGTGTCTGTGATTTCATTTTCTGTTGTCCAGGAAAATGTGCCTTCTGAGTGAAGCTTTTCCAGGTGTTGGGCATTAATAATAATTCATAATTGTGCAGTCACTGGATGGAGCAAATGCTGCAGCCTTTCCAGCAGTAAAGGCAGGTGCAGATCTTCTTCACCCAGTCATCAATCTTCATGAAAACTGTAGGCAGTTGGTATTTTTAAGGCCTTCACTCTGTTATCACTGAGGTTTCAGCTTACCAATGGCTTCAAAAATGGGTCATTAGATTTAGATGCTCACATAAACATACACATAGCTGAATCAAATAAGCCTTAAGAAATAAGACAAATTGAGTGGAACAAATCCCAGAGGAAGACGAGCTGTGGTTATTGAGTGGAAATGAGGCAAGACAAAGAGAAAGCTGACTTCATTATGGCTTCAGGACAAATGGTGAAAGAAGAGGTAAGATAGATTGAGACAGCATCTAATAGAGAACTGGAAAGAAGGCAGAAGAAAGCGATTTATTGAAAAACAGGAGAGTAAGGGATAGGATGTGCGAAGACTGTAGCTGGCAGGTTCTGAAGAAAGAAGGGGAAAAGGAAGCTGTTGCTTCCCAATGACAGGGAAGAGGCTTGAAGGCAGGAGAGATCTCAGTAAACTGAAGGAGGAAGTTAAGAGATGGGAAGAAAAGTGAGCATATGCATCAGCGAGGAAAAACAGCAGTGCCATCTGACTGAAGGGACAGAAGGCAGCAGGCACAGGCAGCCAAGGACAGAGATGTGGATACGGGGAGAGGATAAACTGACATAAGGATGAACTGTGTGAAGAAAATTGAGTAATGGGCATTAGATCACTTTTGTTTTGCAGCTGTGTGCCAGGGCTTGAGCATGAAGGCTGAAAGGGGCTGGCAAGCCTACTCAGCTATTCAGTGTTGTGGATACTGCCAAAGGGGCAGGTGGGGCTTAACTGGTAAATGCTTTGTTCATGAGAGAAATACTGAATTATTTCTGGCAATTATACAGCAAGGGAACTAGAGATAATGATGTGTCTATGCATCAGTGTCTCTGGGATTATTGATTAATCACCAGTCAAAGCTGTTTGTGAACTGTCCAAGACATGGCTTCTTCAGAGCAGGCTGGTACCAGCACCAGGATCAGTATCATTGATGAATCATGGAGTGGGATTCCAGGGGACTACCAGGCATCGAGCCACTGCAAACAAGGCAGCCAGCTGGCTCAGAAGCCCAGAAACTCTGGAACCACAGGACAATCCAGAAGGCAGACCCATCCTAGCAATCAAGACCTGGGAAGGGAGCAGACACTGGGCAAAGTGAAGGTCACAGCTGCTTGTTCAGGATGTGGGCAGTGCTGGGCCCAATAAGCCCCATACCGATTTCAGCCAGCAGCTGCCAAGGATCATACTTCATTTCAGAAGTCCCATGTGTTGATATTTGCAGACCCATCTTTTCCACATGACTTTCAGCTTAAAGGAATCGTCAGAAAATGGTGCCTTTCTGAGTCTGAATAAAATATATATGTATTTCTAAGATTTGGCCACCTTGGCTTGCCACATAAATTTGCTATTTGCAGGATCATAGGTTTCCTAATCATCTTGAATTGTTAAAGGGTTTTTGCGCTTGGCAATTTGTGCATCATCCTCCCATACACTTCACTGATTTGATAACGGACATAAAATCTTTCTACCATGACTTGAGTCTTCTGAAATGAAGTTCATGTGAAGGGGAAAAGACCTTCTGCCTGACTCTGGGCCATATCAACAAAAGTGCAGAACAGACACAGCTACAAACTGAGGCAATAAGCTGCAAATGTTCATCACTGTTATCTAGTAAGTGAATATTTGTTCCTCAGTTCAAGAGAAGTTTTGAAAGTTTTAGCCTATACCTTACTGCACTTCCATTTTACCACCTGTAAATGAGGAACAAGCTCTGAAAGGCAATGCCAATTATTTTAATGTATGCATAGGCCAGAAAATGCCTTTTCTTGGAAACAGCATGGAGGAGAAAAATAATCCATCATGGTTTGGACACAGCTTCACTAAAACCCAAACTTTCTGAACATGCAAAAGTCAACACAAAATGACAGAGTTACTTTTCTTCCAAAAGCTTTTTTCAGGTAATTTGTCCTCCCTTTCCTTATTTATAGTATCCCATTGCTTGACTTGCTCTGTCACGTTTCTCTATCCTGTGGTTACTGGAATGTCCTGGCCTTGACACCATCTGAGGTTAGCCACAGTGACGTTACAGCAGCCTGTACAAGGATGATAAAAGCCAGATTCACTTCTCTGTCAGGCACCACTGAAACACAGACGTTGAAGCTGTTTAAGATCATAGGGTTTTTTCTTGTAGTGAGAAGCTGGCAGAAGCTGCCCTCATGTTACTTTTCAGAAAGAAGTTAGCTGATATAACACAGTGTCTCTTAATTGTTCTTTCAGTATCTGTCTCACATAGACCACATCTACAATGTCATCTTATCCTATCACATGTTGTAGTTTAGAAAGAAATATTTCTATTACAAGGAAAAAAAAAAGGGGGGGGGCCCTTCTTTATCTTTTTTTAAGATATAAGCACAAAATGGAAAATACAGAAAAGATATTCAACCCTTACCTGTGAGTACTGTGGAACTGTAAGCTTATCATTACTACTACCATCTAGTGCCTACCATTATTATCGCACATTTCAGGTATCTATAAATAGATATAATCATTCTTCTAGATAAAAACATTTCCTCTATATTGTTTATGTGTATAGTGTTATATATTGATCTTTTTGACAAAGATTTTATAGCAAGATTCTGGTCTATGAGAAAATAGAAATAAAGGATCAAGCTTGCTCAGGGCTATCTGAAAGAGATCCATTTGCTGAAATAACCACATGCTTTGTCTCATGGGTGTCACTCTCAATTCTAGTAATGAATCTGCAGCTGTAGATTTCATATATATAGGAGACAGGTGTTTAACATGGAAGAAAACCCCAGTATTTACCAGCAGTTAAATAGCTCAGAAAAACACACAGTGCTTAATACAGTCTTGACATCTTGTTCCGTACATGGCCTTGGATGGGGTAACTTACCAAGGAAACTGTACTGGCACATCATTCTGGAATACTCTAAAAGAAAGAAAGATGTGATGGGTAAAACTGGACTAATGACAAAGACTTTTCCACTTGTAATTGAACAAAAGTGTTTCGCCTGCCAGTGACTCTGCTGTTTTTCTTCTTGTTCCCAAGCAGTGTAAACCTTGTAATCAATAAACAGATAGGACTGTACAGATCTTTGGTCTGCAAGAAGCACGTACAGTTGTGCAGGAAATGGAGGTGGAACAATATAAAAACCCCACCTAAACACAGTTAGAACTATGGGTGCTTGGATAAACTGAATTAAGCTCCCTGAAGAAAGTCTCAAGTAACTATTAACAAGTCCACAAAATTAAACAGGGAATAGATGACCACACACCAATAGCAAAAAAGTGAGTAATTGTGTGCAACCATGACATTTAATAAACAGAATGCTAAAAGAGAATGCAATTGCTAAGTATAATATTTTAGTGTCACACCTGCTTTTCTCCTTGTTATTGCTTTTCTCCTTGTTTTCAAGATGGCATTAACTGTATTATGTATAAACAGATTAATCTGTAGAAGTCCTTTACCTACAAGTAGTACACACATGATTCTGCAAAAAGCACCGTGTTTGTGCTGGTCTGAACAAAAGAAAAGATGATTGTGAAATGGTGGAGAGGATGTTGGTGACAGTTGGTGGTTGCTGAGGCTGAAACCTCCATGTAACCAGAGACCTGTGGCAGTAATGGTACAAGCTTGTCTACAGACTTTGCTATTCTTGTTCTTCTACGTTGATGTGCATGAGATGACTCTGCAGGTGACAGATATACCTATAAACCTTGCCATCTTCTTCCCTTGGTGACCAAATGTGATCTTGATACTACTTTTAGTTTCTAGCCACTAGAAAATGCATTGCCTAATCATATACCAGACAAATATATGCTCTCAAGTAATCTAACCTTGAGAGAAAAATGAAGCAGTTGAGAGCTTACTGAAATATATTCCAGCAGTGACAGGGAGACATTCCCAGCAATTGGCAAAAATCACTCAGAAAAAAAGCAATGTTTACTTCCATCTCACACATATCATCTTTATTTGCACTTTCTGTGATTATTCTGCTTAATTGGGTCTCAGATTCAGCTCCACACAAAAAACCCTAATCATTCTCTGATAGCCACCATTGTCAGCATGCACGAGCCTCTTTAAAGCTAAGTTTCTCCTTAGCAACATTATTCTCTTTCCCAGAATCGTGTAAGAGGCTTGGTTTACATTTCAGCTAGCTGATGCCTCAGGATTGACTTTCTCCTTCATCAAAACAGTAATATTTGCCTCTTACCCCAGTTTGAAGTAGTTCAGAAATCCATCCTCTCTTTCTTGTTCCTACCCTGTTAACCATCTTGTTTCCTTTCCAGTATTGCAGGAGGTTCCATTCAGAGCCCTGTAGCACAGGGCAAGCAATTGACCTGCTGCACTCTGCAGCAGCCTTTGAAGAAAGTCTTTTTTACCCAACAGAGTGGTAAAAAGGGCCAAGTTGTGCTCATTCATAAACAGAAACAACAACCACCCCTCCACAGCCCTGCCATAGGGCTGAGAAGAGCTGGGCAGTACCACTTGGGTCTCTCATAACAGCAGGCAGGATGTCAGTACAAGATGCTGGGGCTTTGGTTACATGCATCTAATCAGGAAAAGGTACCAACATTTAATCTCCCTGCTATCTGCCTCCTGCAGGAATGTTGAGATGAGCTGCAAATGCAGCATTTGTACTGGTGCAGAATTCTTCTTAACCTTTATCTCATTGACATTATGCTGTGCTAGAAAGAATGTTGTATTTATTTTACAGTTTAATTCTAAAGGAAGCCAAGAAAAGTTTCCTGGAGAAGCACAGATACTCCTTCATTTTAAAAACCTGTAAGAATAGATCATTGTTACTTGTTGGAACAAGTACTTTCTATAGATCAAAGTGCTGTCTTTTTTATTACTACTTTCATTGTGATGCACACAGAAGATATGCTGATCTAGAAAGCAGATAAAATATTTCAGTCATTACAAAGTAGCAACCTCAATTCATTACTTTTGAAATGAACACAGCTCTTTTATCCAATCACAGCACATAGCAGTAGTAACAGAAGATGTTCATTAGTAGTCAAAATTCTGCAATTAACTTATTCCAAACTAGTTTTTATTGTATTCAGTTTTCCTGAGGAGTATTTACTGAAACTCGTAAGTTCACAAAAAGTGTTCTTTTGAAACATGTTTCTGGCAAGCTGTTTTAATTACACTTTCTGGCCAATTCTGTACTTCTGTAGGCTTCTCTGGCATGTTACTTCACAGGTATGTATGTGAAGAAATCCTCATTTAGGTTTCTATTGTAATGAAACCAGCTGTCTCAAACTTATAGATTAGGCAGTTCACTAGAAGCTCAACAGCATTTTTGCCCCTTAAAGGCAAATGATCAATAGCAGCTCTTGTCTCATGCTAAGTTCAAATACAAATACTGGGAAGCACCTACTGTCTACAGACACTTCTCTGAAGATTGTGAAGCTCCCAGCCCTTGGTCCTGTAGCAGCTCTGCTCTGTACCATTTGAAGTATGCCTCCACACTCCCATTAGTACCTATCTTAGAGGCAGGCAACCTGTACTGGAGGTAAGCTGAAACATGAAGTATTTACCCTTTTTAGGTGGTAAACAATATCCTGAAATTCCAGAAGTTTAACAATATTAATGTTCTGTCTGGATGAAGATTTCCAAATTTGCTATCCCTTGCAACTGGAATAGAGATGCAATCTTTGTATCTTCTCTAAAAAGTGCACATAAACTGTAAACAAGAGCCTAAATACCAGGACATGTGGCAGACAAGGTGGGATTCAAGAGACCTACTCCTGCCTACTCATATCTATCTTCTTGCCTCTTAATACCTTGTCAATATGAAGGAAACAAGCCCCAGTCATATGTGAGGTCTAAACACTGTCTCCAGCATTGGGCAGCTCAGGTTCCTAACAATAGCAGCCTGACTGTCCCTTCAGCAGGGCAGAATTTTCTTTACAAAACAACATTTAAATTAAAAAATTACTATTCATAGATCCCCATATAGTTGACTGTAAACATTTTAGGCTCTACAATTAATGTTGGGACTCTTGGAGGACTTCAAGTGGCCTCAATGTGCCTGGATTCACAGGTGTGGAAGCAACAAGCTGGCATAGCTTGAGGCCACAGGTCAAGTCTTAGGTCTCCTAGCAGTCTCACAGGGCAGACCAGAGATAGAACAGGGGTCTGCAGGGTGGGTATCTGAAGAGCCATATGAACAAGAAGGGGAGCGTGGTGTTTTTAAGCCATGGACTGTTTTCAAGAAAGGCAACCACAGTCTCAACAGCCTTAGCAGTAGCTGAGTAGAAATGACATTATTGTCCCTTACAGAGAAGTTTATCACTGTGAAGGTTTTCAGAGGCCCTGCTTCTTTGTCTGGGACATGTCTCTGAAATTTTGTACCTTTTGAGTAACTATTACTTGGTTTAAACCCAAGTCTCACTCCAAGGCAGAATTAGACTGAAGTATCCCAAGCAGTCAAAGAATTCATTCACTGGATGACAGTTACCAAAGCCTGTGTGTGTGTGACTGCTCTGTTACCATTTTTAGGCAGGTTCCCTTGCCTTCATAAAGATCACTGCAGCTTCTATTTAATGTAGTGACCTTTACAGAAACAAAGGTGGAATTGCATAAGGGCACAGAGACATTTTTGCTTTTAACCATTTTGGGAGAGTCTTGTAACAGACAAACTCACCGACCTGGAAATTAAAGAGTAAGATGATGCAAAGTAGTATTAGCATATTACAATATATAATATATAAAATACATAATATATAAATATATAAAATACGTAACAGATAATATGGAAAATATATATTATATAATATGTAATATTAGCATTCTGTGTCCTCAAAACTATGTTAATATGCTAAGTAACATTTTTGCCAGATCATGGTGGGCTAGGGAAAACTTTATCCTCACTGTGAGAAGAGGATTTACAGTCACAAACAGAGCTGAAGGGAACTTTTCCACAGGAAGTCTGTGGAAAAAAAAAGAAAAATATTCTGGTTGCCCTGAGGTTTTATTTTCAGTTAGTGCACTGCTAGTCTGCAACTTTACATTTAAAATAGCTTTCTGTTGTGTTTCACTATGAGGTCATTTAATGACATGGGTCAGGATTTGTGAGAGGCTCTGTATAATCACAGCAGAATTAGGCCAGCAACTCAACCATCTCTCTCAGACCTATGAAATTTTCTGTTTTGTTAATTTCTCATTTACCAAGTAATTATTTTCCATGCCATTTGATGTAGGAGAACAGGAAGAAACAAGCCACAAGCCACAATTTTAAGACAGTCAATTATTCTTTATATATCTCATAATAACTGTACACAGATTAAGAATCTATTACACTGCTTCCGTACCAACATAATTTATCATTCCCTTATTTGGGTTAAGAATTAACTGACTTTCAGTTCATACATCACTATTAAATTTACCAGTGGATGAAGATGGAAATGTTACTGAGACCTAGAGGGACCGCAAGTTCCTGACACTTTGAGTCTTTGCTGTGGTAGGAACAGCAGTAATACAACCACAGAGTCATCCTGTTGGTATTCTAGTTTACTAAAGTAAAAATATGAGTCAGACTTCCGTCAGTGAACAGCGCCCTTGGTTACCCACAGGGTTTTGCCCTCACAAGAGTGAGAGGTTGCTTTGTTACCTGACTTCCTGCTGGGAGGGGATTTATCATCTTAGGAACTAAAAACCCACTGGAGAATGCCCTCCTTGGTTGCCCCAGCCCTGGCCCTGGTCAGGTCCCAGGCACTGCAGCATTGGTCTTGTTTTTGTGCCCTGAAAGGCAGGGGGTTGATGTAATTCATGCTACAACCACTTCCGCTCTTGGTGAGGTTTAACTGTCTTTGCCTGGTTCTACAGCTTATGTTGACAGAAGCTGACTTAACCAAGGCTTAAATATAGTTGTGCCTCAGCATGACTATTCACACATGCTAGGAAGGTGATGAAAAATAAATGAAGAGTGCATTATAGTTATTTTACTTTGTAATATATTTAAAAGCTGTCTCCCACTGCTGTTCCCATTTTCCAAATTTGACTGGAAGCTGGGACCTAATTCTCCACTGCTTTGCATTTCACAAGGAAAAAAAAAAAAGCTACTGTCATGATAAGGTGGGATTCTGCAACTCCCAGTTTTTAAATATGTAAATACAAGGGCATCAAGAGAATCAGACCTAGACGCCAAGATTTTTAACTGAAGTCAAATGAGCTCTTGTGATTTACACAAACTGATTACCTAGATTTGGTCTTTACTAGAAGCTTAATGTGCTTTATGTTTGAACTTCCCGAAGAAATCTGACAGTAACTGACTGACAAGCCCAGAGCTGTGTAACAAAGCAGCTTGCACGTTCTATTTGAAATCACACTTAGTTCAGAAAAGTAAATTCTTCATTCATATGAGCTATCCTAAAGAGGTATAGAAAAGCTAATACAAAGAAAATCATGGATAGCTTTCGCCACATAACCATTCAACTGTCACTTGAAGAAACAATCATGGCTAATTATCTCTACAGTGACTAATGATTAGTGTTAAATATTTTCATTTCAGCCTTCCAGATCATTTTGATGGTCTTTGTCAATTGTGACAATTGACTGTGACTGTTGCCAATTGGCTGTGTCAATTGTCAATATTAACCAGGTATTTGTTCCAGGATACCAGACACCAATGAAGTCAAGTGCTTCTCATTCATAAATACTTTCTTTTCCTTGTCGATGCTCACAAATTCAACTTAACCAAAGCTTAATCACAGCATCATATATAATGCTTCAGAAAAATAATTTCATTGTCTGTATATAAGATCAGTAATTTCTCAGGTAAGCAGTAGGGCTTACTTTTAACATCACATTTTTTTTTGTATTTGTATTGGGTTTTTTGATCTTATCCCATTTACCTGCCCTTGGCAGGAGGGTTTGAACTGGATGATCTTTAAGGTCCTTCCAACCCAAACCAGTTTGTGGTGCTATGATTTTGTTTTTCTAGCTGGGGTGGAGTGCTTCTGAGGACCTCCCCTTCCTCAGACTATAGCAAGGAGCAAGGATATTCACAGCTCTAGACTATTTTAGGAAATAAAATGAACAAGCAAATCAAGGTTTGTTATGCTGCAAGGGGTAGTATGAAACAGATTTCAGAATGCCTTGATTCTAGTATAATTAAAGAGGCATTAGGTGAACCTCAGCAAGACAATGAAATGGGTAAAAACAAAAGAGAGGAGACACTTGAACAAATGAATATGTTGGTAAATGCTATAAAATGTTTGGGATACAATCAGCTCCCTGGTTGTAAGAACAATTCACTCTTTGGTGACAGAAGGTTTGCTGATCATCAGCTTGTCACAAAGATGCTATTTTTAAATTTAAACCAAACATGGATTTTTTTAAATCCAGGATCTTATAGACCTCCCCCTTCAATGTAAATGAGTCTAAAATGCTGCAATTGAGAATTATACATAACAATACTTTCATGGGTGAAACAGCACCTGAAAGCCTTTATGGAAGAAAGAAGCTCTTTGATTAGTATAAAAGAGTATTTCTCCATATGGAATGGTGCACCAAGATGATGAAGAAGAAAAAATTAACTCTTTAGCTACCAGTGCTAGGTGCTTTATATTTGGGAGGAATTATTCGAGGAGAGATTTTCAAATGAGGATCAAAGTTAACTACAAAAATCTTATCCTGGGGGGGTTGCGCAGGAGAACAAGGTAAAAATTATCCTTATTATCACCATGGTTTGATATAGTTACCCCACCATTATCATTAAAATTCAGAGACACTGGATAAAATTATGAAATAAGCACAATAAGCACAGAAATCATTCTTAAAAGGTTGTAAGTAATAGTTGAGGAAAAAAACCCTCATCAGATGTATATTACAGTGCTCTAATGTTGGGTCCATGAAACACTTAAAAAGGATTGAACACTTGCTGAATGTAGTCAATAATAAAACTACATGTTTTAGCAACAGTTCACTGTTTAGAGTCAAGAATAACTTAAATGAAATATTAAGCCATCTGTTAGAACCCTGTGCAGGAGCTCAAGTGGGTGGAATTACCTGCTGAAATCCAGAGACTTTAAAATGAACTTCTTGTCTCTCTCTGGTCAAAGCAAACAAACTGAGCCAAAAAAGGCAAAGAAATGGTTCAGAAATATTCCAATGTCCAAGAATAAAACACAATAGCCTAGAGCACATAAAAGCAGGGAGGATAGGATGGAAAACCCAGTGGTAGCGGATTTCAAATAATACATTATGATCCTGAGTATCAGACCTCTGTGGGATGAGGCATTAAGAGGCAGTTATGACTGGACTGTAAAATAGCAAACTGATTCTCATAATAGCAATTACAAGGCTTTTCCTCCAAAATTCTGGCATCCATGAAATATCACCTGGTAATTAAAACTGTATTTATGAATTAGTTACAGAAGAGACAAGCTATTGAGTAAAAGAAATATATCTGTAGAAATACTTTTATATATTGACTGAAAGAAACTGTATCAAACAGATTGTTTCTTATCAGGAGGGAAGGGAAAGGCAAGGGAAAGAGAAAGGGGGGCATTCAGTATAAATGTATACTGTTTTCTTATGTTATTTATAATATTTCCAGACAAGAAACAAACCAGGCTAGCTTCATTAGAAAGTATAATGCAAAGGCTGAAGCTTCCATGATCAAGATTATGTCTAGAACATATGATTCATAGCTGGTTTTAAAAGACAAACTGCATAAAAACTATTAAGTTATTTAGTCTAGACTGTAAATATGAAATAACAGCCAAAGACTGAGATGAGATCATGCAGATGATGAATACTTGCTTCCAAACTAACTGTCACACAGGATTCAGCACTATCTAGTTTACAAAATGTGCATGTCACCATCATTATTTCACAAAATACATAATATTGCCCCAGATGTCTACATGAAATGCAAAACAGTCTGGTTTTCCTTCTTACATACAATATGGGAATACTAGGTGGTAAAAATATTTTGAAAATCCATCTTGAAAGCAATATAAAATTGCTCAAGACAGAACTTGAACAGGACTTATAGACGTGTGTATTGGGATTCAGCCCATTCAGGAGATTTAAGATGGGCATGATGAAGCTACTCTTCTTGTTGCTCTTTGTCAGAAAAAACAAAAAAGCAATCTTAAAACCATGGACCCAGGTAACAGCTCCCACTACATATTGCTGGAAAAAATATTAGGACAGCATCTAATAGAGGAGGACTTGACATATTCTGTGAGAACAGTGCCAAGCAAACTCTCCAAAATGGACAAAAATGGTAGTATAACTTGCACAGAAAAGACAACACAGCAGAAACACTAAACTCATGGAAAAGCTTTGATAGAGGTTGTATCAAACAAAAAGAAACAAAGAACATTCCAAGAGAAAAATAACTGAATTGGGTAGCCCTTCTTTAATCATCTATATTGCCTCCCTTCCAAAGCATTTTCACCTCCTCCATACTAGCAAATGGTCAGTTCCATAATAAAGGTCTCAGAAAGCTTAAAGAAAAGGTTAAATACTCATACCAAGTTATGCTAGTATTCCTATAATTTGAAACAGAGGATGGCTGTATTCAGTATATAACTGTGTAGTCTTAATCATGTATAAAGTTGTCTTAGTGTCTATCATAGTAACTACAAAAGAAATGTTTTATTGCAGATGACTAAAAAGATATACTTTCATTTTGAAAACATTTTCTTTTCCTTTCTCAACTAAAGCATTTTTTACTTGGTATCTCTGTTTCTTTTTCCCGCTCAAGTGCTTCAATTTGCAGTTAAAATACAAAGAAATGTGAAGAAAACTGAGCTTAGTGGGGCAGATCAAAACTAACTCCCTTCATTACCCTGGCTACTCAGATTAATTTAGGACTGTGTTATCACATGGGTGAAATTGTTCAGAGGCACAACATTCTTATTTATTCTGAGGTTTGCAGGTGTAAATTGCAGTTGTATATATGCTTTCAAAGTAGCTACTACAAGTCAAGTCATAGAATCATAGAATGATTTGGGTTGGAAAGGACCTTAAGATCATCCAGTTCCAATCCCCTGCCATCAGCAGGGATGACTCAGACTAGACCATGTCACCCAGGGCTCTGTCCAACCTGGCCTTGAACACTGCCAGGGATGGAACATTTACCAGTTCTTTGGGCAACCTGTTTCGGTGCCTCAGCACCCTCACAGTAAAGAACTTTTTCCTTGTATCTAACCTAAATCTCACTGTTGAAGTTTAAACCCATTGCCCTGTGTCTTATCACTACAGTCCCTGATGAGGATTCCCTCCCTAGCATCCCTATAGACCCCTTCAGATACTAGAAGGCTGCTATGAGGTCTCCACGCAGCCTTCTCTTCTCCAGGCTGAACAATCACAACTTTCTCAGCCTGTATTCATACAGGAGATGCTCCAGTCCCCTGATCATGTCCGTGGCCTCCTCTGGACTTGTTCCAGCAGTTCCATGTCCTTCTTATGTTGAGGACAACAGAACTACACACAATGTTCCAAGTCAGTATGAGTTCCATAATTATTTAAGAAATTGAGATGTTAGATGAAAATAAAGAATCAAAAGCTAGAGACATGCCAGGAGAAAAAGAGCTTTAAGTTCTGTCAATTGAAAGCACATTTTACAGAAACTTTTGCTAACTTTGATTGATATTCTCACTTTAGTGCTGACCTTCCCCAGTAGTGATTTTGCCTTGTTTGAATCAAGAGAGGCAGAAGTCCAGACCTGGGTTGGAATGAAAGCAGAGATGAGTGGAAGCCCATTCTACCACATTCAGCCTCTCTACTTGTGAATTTGTTCTTAGAGGCATGACGAGGTATTAAAACAGGTGAGGCACCTCTGATCTGCAGCTGTGGTCCATATAGGCTAAAGGCCATGCTACTACAATGGCTGCAAAATCTTGTCACCAGTGAAACAAGGAATTGGTATCCTCTGCACATTGGGAGCTTAGTTTTCTATACAAGAATGAACTGCTCTGGGAATAACAATCCCACACAGTATCGATGTAACCTTCCAAATGCCTCCTGCTTTTACAGTCTGCAAATCAAGCTTTGAAACCAGCTTTTAAATGTCTCTTTTCACAATGAAAGAAACTGAGAAGAAGGAAAAAATAGCAATACAGTGTGGGACTAGCCAACAAAATATTTATCAGTTTCAGACAGTCTTGAAGTATTTTGTTTCAAAGCATTGCCGAAGGAGTGATATTAATGGTAATGCAAAAAATGTGATTCTGGGCAATAAGCAGTTCAGAATTAGATTGTTTATGTTATAGTTTATGTTATATTTTTGTTGTATTTTGTTATATTTTCCTCATGTTATAACTGTTTATCTTATAGTTTGTTATATTTTTGTTATATTTCATTATATTTATGTTATAACTGTTTATGCTATAGTTTATGTTATATTTTTGTTATATTTTGTTATATTTTTGTATGTTATAACTGTTTATGGTATAGTTTGTTATTGCTTATTTTTTATTATATTTTTGTTATATTTATGTTATAACTGTTTATGTTATAGTTTATGTTATATTTTCTGCAGTTTCTTTCTGCTCAGACAAGGCCAAATGACCTTGACATTAAGACTCCAAATCATATTTGTGAGATCAGGTTTTCATTCCTAGCCTCTACTGAAGAACTGCTGTATCATCTTGAGCAAGTCACTTTCCCTCTTTGTGGCCTCAATTTCCATCTGTACACAAGAGGTAATATGACAGTCATACCCAATTTCATACAATTTATTACTTTCTAAATTGTAAAGCAGAGGCTGAGTCTTGCTGCTTATTCATGTAGGCACAAAACCAGTCCTATTTTTGTCTTGCTGCTACTCTGCTTGTGCCTCCGTATTTGTGCTTAGAGCCTGAACTCCAAGTGCCAATATACTGGGATGAAAGCTAATCTCTCAGCATTGCCAGCCTGTCTAGAACCAGATGATACCTAGAATCATATTAGAAACTCTGTTCTTTTCTTTCCTTCTCTCCCTTTCACACGCTTGCACAGTAAGCCACCTGTCTGCACCAGTCTGACAGCCAAAGGAAGTTCCAAAAAAGCTTACAAATGCTTCTGGGATTCTCTGAACCATATTTTGTGAAAGCTTGGTTTCAATAGTTTTATTACAAGCACAAGGATTTATGAGTGCATAAACTGCCAAGTTGCCTGCTACACAGCCTATCAAAAATAAAAAAAGGCATCAAAAAGGTTTACGAGAGCACCATCCTGCAAGCATAGCGCATTCCCACCTAACCACAGAAGTGATCTGTGCAAGCCAGGAGACGTGCTCTGACATCATGGATATTGCATGTCTCCCACACAAGGGATCTGAACATGTGAAAGGACAGAGGAAAACAGCAAATCATTGTCTTCACTTTTTATATTGCATGGTGCAACACTGCAAACTATGCTTTGGAAAACAACCCTGCACTACCAGCTGGAGTATGCCAGCATCTTTCATGCCCAGCTCTACTATTTTAATGATCAGTGAAGGAAACTAACGCTATTATCACTCTTCTGCTGTGTCATCCTCACCTCTTGTAGTAGAACCCATTCATCAGCATCGTTTAAGAAAGGTACCAGTAATCCTGTTCTACACATGTTCTTGATATATAGAGCTAAACCAGATACATACACATTTTAGAACTATCTAGACTAATCCCTAGTATAATTAATTCAGCACAAACCTCCCAGCTATACTCCCATGCAAGTTAACAGTAGAAGACCTTTTCACAGGATTGCTTTGAGACAATCGCTTGACAAGAGGCTGTATGTGGAACTGCTATAGACCTAATATTAAGGCAATTAATATGAGGGAAAAGAAATCCCTTCTATCCAATGAACAGTCAAAAATGAAACAGAAAACCATTTCTATTCTTTTTCCTGTGGCTCTTTTCTGTTCAGAAAAGGCTGACTGACCTAGACAACAAGGCCCCAGATCATACTTGCAAGATCGGGTTTCCATTCTCAGCCTCTGCTGAGGAATTGTAAGACTTAAGAAGCCTCTGCTGTGGTACAAAGATTGAATTTCATTAACATGAAATAAACAACCCAGGGTTCAGAATGCTGTAAAGTAGATCAAAAGGTTAATTCTTCCTTTGATGGAACAAGAAAGAGCTTTTAATACTTCAACATACCCACAATGCTGACAGTGTTACGCAATTGTCAGTTTGTCAGTCACAGACTGAAAGCTGGTAGCATTAGAGGAGAGCTGGGCCTGAGTCCTGCGGGGTGACAAACATGGAATGAAGCAGTTTCGCTGACAAACAGCAGAATGCATAAACCACATGAAGATTTCATTGACAGAGCACAACACTCCCAAACAGAAATAATAGCTCTCTGAAAGAAGCTTTGTCCTGAGAAAAACAGCCCCACTGGGTTTGGGTTACTATGCTGGTGCTCCATTGGTGTCTACAAGATTTCATCCCATGCAAAGCCAACAAAACCTGATTACAGACCTCCTTTTCTCTTTTTCCTTTCATCTTTTTTATTCTTTTTTGGGGGGAGGAAAGGGGGAATAAAAAGTTTCCAGCCCTTTTTCTGAGACCTGCTTCTTAGTTCTACAGGATTCCCCACAGTGCTTTTGTCCAAGTTGCAGAAACACTTTCTAAAGGCTGCAAATCCTTTAGCTCATCACTTACTTGAACACAAGCTAACTTAACCACTCTCCTACTGGAATAAAGGCTGGACAGAATATTGTTCCCTCTTTGGATAATTTTGTACAAACATACTGGGGGGTTGGGTTTTTTTTCATTGAGAACTGGGACTTTCAGAATTGCCAGACTAAGAACATTACTGCTTCTTTCTCCTTAGAGATGAGAATATGAAGCATTTCAGTGTTCCCCAAGTGAAATCTGAGATTCAAAAACATGAGGCTGAAGCAGAGTATTTTGCTTTGTCTCAACACAATACCAGACCACAATTCCCCAGACTAGCAGATGCTTCATTCCTCCATTCTCCCCTGGAGGCTGAGCTCTCCATCAACCTACACCTTCTTTGAGACATGGTGACCTCCCTTCTCACTCTTTTCCACAGTCCAGGTACCATCAAGTTTGACAGACAAATCCATGGACCAAAAATAACTTTCTAAATCCATTTTATTGCTTCAAAAATGTTCAGCCATTTGCTTTTTTTCTCTTAATGAAAGCTGTCTGCAGAAAGAAACTCTTAGCAAATATGTTTGGCTGAAAAATTCTTTCTCCATCAGGTGTTTCATCTAGACTTACTATTGGAGTCCTAGATATATTTGCTTATTTCAAGCAAAATAAATTTTGATATTTCCAGCTTAGGTTATATAAAACCTATTTAGATATGGTCCTTAACTGCTAAACTGTCAGAACAGCTTGGGGACAGGACAGGACAGAGAAGAATTCTGCTTTACGAATACCTCAAGCTATTAGTGCACAGAATAGTTAGACCTCACATACTAGTTTGGTAAACAACATGCAGGCTTCCATTGGGGCTATTGAAAACATGCTTTTGTACTTAATGTGTGGTGCATGTGGCTGCTACTGCTCTGTTATACTCTAAGGATCCTCCACTTCAACATGTATGTGATGCCACTTACTGGGAACTGTCATTCTTGCAAACTGCACTTCATAAACACAGTGGACCTTGCCATCTTCTTTATTTTTATTAAAAGCACTAATTCTTGTGAAGTAAAATATTAGTGTATATGCTGTCTGCCAATCTGTGAGAAGGTAGAGAAGAGGGAAGCTCTCAGACAACAGCTTCCCACACCATCATCTTTTTTGGGTCTTTAAATGGCTGGTACTATCTTGCAAAGAGTGATTCTACCTGCATTCATCTTCATGTATGTCTGAATGGTCTCCACCTGTAAAGTGAAATCAAGGTCTACACGTTCATTTAAACTCCCTGATAGCAAGGTAACAGATACACTGTTTCTGAACATACTGTTCTTTTCAGGATGCTAATCCCATTCACTGCTGAATCTAGATTGTACAAGACACTAGCAAACATTTTGAGTTTTAGCATTACTTAGTCAGAAACCTTCATCTCAGCTCTCAGTCCAGATACAAAGAAAGAAAAAAAAAAAATAGGAATTATCTCACTGAAGAAATGATATACAAAAAAGAATCCGCTGGCTTCTATTACAGAGAAAACTCTGAAGAAGAGGTTTGTGGGTTTGTTTCATTGGTAGAGATGTCAGTTGTTATTAAACCTGATGTTTTTAAAGCATACAAAACAATGAGCTATCGCCTGTCAGAATCAGTTTTTAAACAATCACTTCCACCCACTAGGCCCTTTAAGTGCCGTAATAGGAAAGTACCATTTAGGAAATAACCTGGTTCTAGTTGATGGTACATTTATAGTCAAGTGCAGGCAGTGAGTCTCTGTCATTTTAGCCGAACTGTTGACTCTGCAGGTGCTGTTCTGCACAAAATAGGAACTGGTTCTGAAATTAAAGGCCCTGGCTGAGTGCATCAGCTTTCACTTTGGCATGGGAATCAAAGGCAGATAACGCCTTTTCTAGCTTTTAACCCTGGAGTGGGCAGGGGTCATCTCCTGTTCAAAAAGCTTCAGGGTACTCCACCTACAGATTCCTTTCAAATCATTTTTCTAACCTCAGGCTGCCAGGCTGCAGTTTGTCCTAGCTCCCGTCACTACTGTCTTCAATGTGTTCCTCAAGTCAAAAGCAGAAATCAGAAATTAAGTCTATTGTGCTTATTCAAGCAATGATGGCACAGGAACTGCAGCTGGCTGGTGTGAAGCTGGTGCAGAGAGCACTTCCATGTCACTGCTCTTGTTCAAAGGGATTTTGGTAGGGACTGAAAATCTGGTCCTTCATTTTCAGGTGTAATTCACATTTGAAATACAGTATTTCCCAGTGGAAAGATTTCTTACCTAGATCAACCTTCACACTGCTGTGATCAAACAAACAGGGATCAGAAGAAGGGCTTAGCTCAAGCACAGTATTTGATCATGCTCCAAACTGTGCTGGGCATCTTACAGTACTGACCCTGTGCACCAGAGGTTTCAGCTGTACACCACATCAGGTATAGCAAAGTGGGGAGCAAATAGGACAGGAAACAACAAGAATACAACAGCAACATATCAGGCAGGATGTGGGCAAGCTCGTTGTTCCTAATGAACTATAACACAGCTCTTGTTGCCTCCTGTTCGTGGCAGATTCTGTTCTCATGGAGAGATTTGAGCACAACAAGCGGCAACAGGAAGGTGTTCTTGCCACATTGATACAGCTATCCCACTGACTAATGTTTAGCACAGATATATGTCCAGGTTTCAAATTAGCTATGCTGGATACAGCATGCAATATTGATCTCACAGAGTGATCAGAATGGAACTGAAACTCAGCTAAGGAGCTGAAGAAAATGAGCTTATACTAGGCTCTGTGCTGCACTGGAGCAACAGCAAAATGAGGTGGCTTAAACCTAGCTAGGATGTGTCTATGAACATGCCACTAGCTTGAGGGCAGTGTAGATGTATCCTGGCTGAGGTACAAAAAGACTTCACTTCTTCCCCCTCACACAATCAGATGCATTTGTGATTTGAGAAATTTCTATCTTCTTTCCGCATGTGGCTCCTCCTGAGTCACTCCACACCACTTGCCCCACAAGACAGAGCTCTAGCCCAAGTATGTCTGGAAAATTAGGTTTTCCTCATATGTTTGCAGAGAGGTATCTCTGAGTCTGTGGAGCCTCACAGGTTTTTTCCTTAGCAGGTTTCATTAGGCAGGGCATGGAGCTATACCACTTCCAATTCCAAGGTTAGTACAGTCGTTGTTATGAACCCTGGCAGTGCTCAAGGCCGGGCTGGATAGGGCTTGGAGCAACCTGCTCTAGTGGAAGGTGTCCCTGCACATGGCAGGGGGTTGGAACTGGATGAGCTTTAAGGTCTCTTCCAACCCAAATCGTTCTATGATTCTATGAACTGGGGATCTCTGTACCACAGTCTTATCAAACAGGGCCTCACACAGTATATGAGGTACTCGTATCCCTGGTGGGCTGTTCAGAGAGATTCATCTTTGTGCACTCAATGTCCTTGAGTTGTCTATGCCCGCATAGCAAGTTATTTCTTCAGCCCTAAATCTGCCCAAATGGCAATTATTCATGTAATGTCATCATTAATCTGAATGGATTGTGGGGAAAAAACTATTTTTGCCAATAACAACAAAATCTTGGTACGCACTGGTGGTCTTTAAATCTATGTGAAAGGCTTCTATATAAAAATAGCAAGATTTCCATTCAGCAGACTTCTCAAAATACAAATGTAGGTTGCCTAATGTTAGTTTCTGACTTGAAAACTACTGACCTTAGACTGAAAGCTCAGAGGCAGAATCAAAACTAAGAGCGCAGTATTCATGTCTGATGAAGTATTCATGTCTGGACATTTCCTCCTGGCTACAGTATAGAAGTATTCTCTAGACTCCCAAGCAGTAGGACTACAGGCTTTTCACTGATTAATCCTGCAGGGGTTTGAAGGACACTGTCAAATACTCATAAAATTTACAATACCTATTAATTAACATCCCGCCTATATGTCTGCCAAAGCAGGGATTATTGTCTTCATTCCTTTTTCTGGAGTTTGACTCATCCAGTTTTAAAATGGATGAAGAGATCCCATTTTATTGCAAAGGAGCTCCAATTAATGTTCATTTACAGCTCTGGAGAGTTAACTCCAATTCTGAGCTGCATCTGCAGCATTGCAGCCAAGAACTCAAGTCCAGCAAAAGACATTTGATCTCATGAGCTGCTGTGCCTCTCTCCATGATATTCCCCTGCTTTTCTCATTGTCCTTCTTCCTTTCTGATACCATCTATGGGAAAACAGAAGCTGTTTAGCACGTGGTCTGCTCCTGCTGCATAATCCTTTGCAGCACACTGCTGGGAGTTACAGGGATAGTTATGTGACTAGGAAGGTTCTGGCAGCAGGTACTGCCAAGTGGCAGGAATGAAAATAATAGTTTACTTCCATACAGAGTCCTTCTAGAAAGACAGAGGATGCTGAGAAATCAGCAGGAGGGAAATTCTTTCCAACAAAACAACAGAATTTGCAGGCAGTATCCCAAATCTGTCTACGCAGCATCATCACAGTGCTTTGATCAAGCCATTTAACTTTGCCATATCTTAGTCTCCTTGGTTGCAAAAGAGCGACAAAGTACTCCTGACAAGGGTGGTCTGTTTCTATGTTGAGACAGGGCTTATAAACTGAGCACTGCTAAAGCATTTTCAGACTCCTAGAACTAGGTTTAAACGTTATTAAATACAGAAGACAGCTGAGTCTTCTCAGCACACAATGCGCTTTCAGCAGGGCTCAGTGTTTTCTTAAAGGGTCTTTGTATGGTAATGTGACATTTTACAGCCCATGTGTAGGCAATTATCTTTGAAAGAAAATGACCACTTTTTTTTTTTTTTTTTTTTTTTTTTTCGGGAGAAGGGGTTTTNAACAGCTGACTTGCTTACAGATTCATGTGGTTTCACTCCCCTTCTTTCTACTTAGAGCTCCTTGCAAGAACCTGCTCCTTTTTCTCAATGCTACTGTGATTTTTTTTTTCCGTGAGAAGAGGCTTTGATTAAAACACATTTCTGTGGGAGCAGATATGCAAGGGTCGAATGCAGATACAAAGCTGATTCAAGAGCTGGAGCTGCTATTAAAGGCAGTAGAATGAAGTTGCTTGAGGAAGCCTTAGCTAGAGAAATTCAGCTAGGGAAATTCAGACAGCATCAGACTCTGACACCAACTGGAGCCAGTGTAGTCTGTTGTGTCTGTAAAGTATTCAGTATCTCCTAGAAGGTCTTCCATAACTAGACAGCTGCACTCCCACATGATTCTAAGTGGATGACAGGAAAGAATAATTAAAAGGCTTGTTGTTGCTGTTTAGCATCTCAAAATTGTTTGGACTACTGTGTATACAAGACATGCAGCATTAAACATTAATAATATCTGGTTATATTGGTTTGAGTGCAAATTTACTACTAATTCTTGTTGTCCCCAGAAAGAAGCTGTTACTCCTTGCTCCTGCAACAATGAAGTCAGTGGAGTTTTTACCACAACTGCACTGGGAGCAGGAACAGGTCTTAATAGAGGCTTTGAAGCTGCAAGGCAAAACAGGCATATCATCTCCATCTACATAGTACCTCTGCTGTGTGTGAGCAGAAATACTTCTTTTGCTTTAACTCACAACCAGCACCAAAAAGTTGTTACGTACAAAGCATTTCCATGCACTCTGTGCATTATGTCAGTGCCTACTCTGGGTACAGGTAATCAATTGCATTCCCACATCATTTGGTCCCTGACCAAACAAGACTTCAGGATGCTTGGCAATCTCCAAGCCAGGAACATACAGCCTGTATTCACAACTATTCCTACCATACCCATTTGCTTTTCCACCTACATTCTTTAGGCTATAATTTGACATTCATCTACCAAAGAATAAATTTAGGTCCCTTCAAATACTTTCTTTCATTACTCCTTCCTTTCATACTCTCTTTCACACATAACAGTCATGCATTTATGAGTTTATAGTTGAGAGTGTTTGCCACACGGATATAAGGAGGCAGGAAGACAGGCTGGGCAGCAAACTGAAAAAGCACAAATGGGAATGTCTTCAGGATTCAACATTCCAGTGTCTGTGCTGGATATCAGTGCTTTTGAAGTAATGCTTTTTCCATCTGTTTCTCTTGGTGTAAAGTCCAGGAGATTTGAAAAATAACAGAGGCTTCATTTAAAAGCACTAAAAATGACAACGAGCTTCTGTGGTTTAGGCTAGGACCATGTGAACATCAGTTGTAACCAGGCATTTCTAAATTAAAGGGCAGTAAGAAAAAACAAACCCAGAAGTGATTTTTTTAAAGGAGTTATTTTTCATTCACAATAAGAATGCAGCCAGCTTCTGGGCAGCTTATAAAATCGTAGAAGAGTCTGAAGGGACCATCAAAGCTCCTCCAGTCCAACCCCCCTGCAATGAGCAGGGACATCTTCAACCAGATCAGGTTGCACAGAACTACATTCAGCCTGACTTTGAATGTCTCCAGGGATGGCACATCCACCACCTCTCTGGGCAACCTGTGCCAGGGTTTTACCACCCTCATAGTAAAGATTTTCTTCCTCATATCCAGCCTGAATCTTCCCTCTTTTAGTTTAAAACTATCACCCCTCATCCTGTCACAATAAGTCCAGCTATAAAAGTCTCTCCCTATCTTTCTTATAGGCCCTTTCAAGAACTGAAATACTACAATAAGGTCTCCCCAGAATCTTCTCCAGGCTGAACAACCACAACTCTTTCAGCCTTAGGGCTTTGTTCATGAGCCTTTGCTTATAAGTAATAAGTCAAGTACAGTAACTTGCCAATTCCTTCTCCTCCCACCTTGTATTTTCTGGATTTTGTGTTTCTTAGCCCTGAAGATGAATCATGAGCCAAAGAACAACCAGTACCACACTTCCTCTGTCAAGAAGGTAAGCTACCCAGCTTTGTTATGGAATCATTTGCTTCTTCCTGTGCATCTTAAGAGCAAACCGGGTTGTCAGAACAAGAACTCCAGTGGGGAGCAGTAGGTTGCTTACACAATTTCCCATTACTTGTAAGTCTATCAGCAGTGAAGTGTTTATTCTACTGGAAAGCAAATAGGGTCTGATGATGCTTAAGCCTTCCAGCTGAATCACCTCTAACATAAGAAATCTATTCCCACAACAGCTCTGGTGTTTTGGCCTGGTTTTCAAAGGAAATGAGTCAAAGTCTTCATACCCATCTCTTCCAAAAACCTGTTACCCGGTTTCAACCAAATTTATCAGAGGGTACGTATTTCTTACGAGCGTTGGGAATCCAGGCAGCCAGGTAGAGAAAGGCAGGGATGCCCCTACTGGGGGATAGGCAGTGAGTAGCCTCTTTTCAGACATCAAAGGGTCTACAGGAGAGTTCTACCCCAAGACAAAAACCCCTGGGAAACCAGGTTTCATTGATTCCACTGCCAATGGAAACACTTATTTGATGTTTTAATGTCAGGTGAGAGATAAAGATGTTGTTAATGATCCATGTTATTGCAATAACCATATAGTATGGTCTTCCTCTAAATTGATCACAGTTCATCATAAAACCATTTCTGTTTCTTATCCCACAAGTCCATTTGAGAGGCTGCTGCAAAATGTCACTGCTATGATTATCAGAAGTTTGGAAATTAGAAGGAAGTTCAGTTTTCCTTGGCAAGTTTCCTCACTATCACCCATCTATCTGCTTGCTGCCTAGCAGAAGGCTCAAAGAGTATCTTAAGCATTAAGACTCCTCAGCTGAGAGGGCCACTTTAGAACCAGCACTCTCCTAAATTCTTGAGTAATTTAGAGAGGTTGTACCAAGTTCTGGCTCCCCAAAGCCAAGCAATGGCCTTTAACCAATGAGTGACCCCCCAAAGGAAGCAGTGGTACCATTTCAGTGACCCCATTTCTCAGAAACACACATAGAAGCATAGAATAGTTAGGGTTGGAAAGGACCTTAAGATCATCCAGTTCCAACCCCCCTGCCATAAGCAGGGACACCTCACACTAAACCATGCCACCCAAGGCTTCGTCCAACCTGGCCTTAACCACCGCCAGGGATGGAGGATTCACAGCTTCCTTGGGCAACTCATTCCAGTGCCTCACCACCCTAACAGTAAAGAATTTCTTCCTTATATCTCTGCCTCCTTCCCCTACCACACCCTACAAATGTACTGCCTTCAAACGCATTCATGAAAAATAAGCATTTCCCTTCACAGAACTCAACTACCCTTGCCCTACCCGTGCCACCCGGGAACCAACCCCAGCAGCCTCTCCCAGCCCTCGGCCCCAAACACACTGACCAGCAGTGGCAAGGCCTCACCAGCTCGCCCCTCAGCCCAGCGCTGCTCCTCACACTAAATGCTCCGAAGAGCTGCCCGCAGTTCCCCTCACACACTCCGACCCCTCAACCCCCTGAAAGCCATCACTCCCCTACCCCGCATTACCTCCCTACTGCAGTAATGGACACCTCCACACACACCCCCACTCAGTTTGTATTAACAGTTCTAAAGCCAACAATAACCCCTTAATTGGAAGACCCCTTCTCTCACATCTGCCTTCCCCATATTCCACTGCGGGTTTCCAGAAGCTCTGCCCTCTCATCCTTGGCTTACTGAGGCTAAACCAAGCTCTGCTAATCCCCTTTGTGTTATAAACTCTCCATTCTCCTCATCATGTTCTGCTTTAATTCTTGTCTCCTGAACATGCTTGCTCAGTACTCAACAAAGTCATGGCTTGTACCCTACTGCTAATACTTTATTTCTTCTTTCACTTGCTTGAAACAAGTTCTAAGATTCCACTTACTCTTTTTATGGTTCTATTACACTGCAACTCAGAGATATCCTCTATCTTCTCCCTCTTCATTATTTCCAACACATGAGTTTTGAGGATGTCCCAAAATTTCTGGTTCTTAATTCTATACTTTTATCTTAACATTTTGAAATAAAGTAAATATCAGCTTGTTCCTCAGACACAGACACTTAAAGTCATTTGATTCTTTCTGTACCATATCCTAGTTTGTCACCTGATGGCATCTCCCTACTTAAGGCTACCAATAATTTTATCAGCATAATTTTGGGTTAGTGTCAGTATCTTAGAAAAAATTTTGAATCAGATAGATCTCAGAACTGATTCTTCGGAAGCTCTATCAGTAAGTTCCTTTTAAGATGATTCTTCCATCACAATAACTTTTAATCTTAATTTTATTGGATAAACAGCCCACTTAACCAGTCTTCCCCTCTTGCAAATTTTTGTACCCTTAGAATGGGGTGTCACTCAAACAATACTGGGACTTCAACTTCCATCACCTTTCCTGATGTCCCTATACACATACTGCAGATAGAAGGGGGTGATCTTGCTTCTCAGATTGGAGATAAGGAAGTTCTTTACTGTGAGAGTGGTGAGGCACTGGAATAGGTTGCCCAGGGAAGTTGTGAATGCTCCATCCGTGGCAGTGTTCAAGGCCAGGTTGGACGAAGCCTTGAGTGACATGGTTTAGTGTGAGGTGTCCCTGCTTATGGCAGGGGGGTTGGAACTGTATGATCTTAAGGTCCTTTCCAACCCAAACTATTCTATGATAGAGAAGCAAAACTCTCAGGCTATATGTACAAAAAGAGGGAAAATTTGTATTGGTTATAAGTTTAAAGCTCAGAATCAGTATAGTGTTGCTACTGTAACTCTGATTCTACGGAGCCTAAGAATGGGCAGGAAACAGAACAGAGGCAATGTAGAGAACTATTCAAAATGAAAGATGAAAGCAAAGGTAAAGGACATGGATAACAAAACAACTAAATAAAAGCAGTATTACTTTCAACATTCTTTAGTATCATTCAATTTTAAGAACCCTATAAATGCCTACTAAGGATTGTTGACTCAGCCTCCTAAAAAGTGTAGTAATTTTTGAGGTTGTCATGTCTGCCACCCATAAGATCCATTACCTTGCTGAGAAAGAGAATAAATAGTTGCTCTTCTCAAAATTCACAAGATAGGGGGAAGACAAAAGGTTCATCAGACTTCTTTAGATAGCATTATCTTCTAGCATTTCTTGCACAGGAGGTGTTCTTGGGAATTAACACAAAAAGTAAATTCAAGAAGAAGATCTACCATTAATACTTTTGGACAAAACCAGACCACTCAGAGGTTGGGATCACAAGTTACTTTTTTCCAACACTGAGTTTTCACTGATTTCTCAGAAAATGCTCTTAGCCTCCAACCTCTATTTCAAACCACCCAAGCTGACTATTATTTCTCTATAAAATGGGAGCTACACATGCATTTAAGAATTAAAGGAGGACATTCCAGTAAACTACCATTGGTAAAGGTTTTCAATGATCAATTCATTCGGGATCACAATGAAAACAGTTGGGTTTTTTTTCTCTAATAGGAAAACTCATTAAAAGATGCCCAGCTCCTCTGCCAAACATAGCTCTCCAAAGAAGAAAGACTCTTTTAAAGCCATTTATGGTCACAAGCTTCCTCCAAGCTCACTGGCCTTGTCTTTTGTCCTAAGTAGCACTTACTTGTGACCACTGTTGAAAACAGGATGTTGACCTATGTGGACTATTGATCTGAGCAAGTATGGCTGGTTTTATGTTCTTACGTTTACATTATTAGACTCAATATTTTATAGTCAGGCACAGCAGGATACATCCCAGTGAAGCAGGACCAACGTTAAAGCTGGAATGCTGTAATACACTACATCAGCAAAAATCCTCTTTGAGAGGAAACACAGCAGAC
The DNA here is from genome assembly GCA_002631895.1 of Agapornis roseicollis. Classification (NCBI taxonomy): domain Eukaryota; kingdom Metazoa; phylum Chordata; class Aves; order Psittaciformes; family Psittacidae; genus Agapornis; species Agapornis roseicollis. Next base: position 360,256 of record NDXB01018991.1, read on the forward strand.
TCACAAACTGGGTTTGGTCATGTTGACAGTTATACTGATTGTTTGAGAAATTGATACACTTTCAACTCAAATAAAACCCTCTAACTTCTGTTCTGGAGAAAGTCTGATTAATATTTTATGGTTTATTACCATTTTTTTTTTTTTTTGTAAATTATTCAAAAGCATAGCTCAGCAAAGCACATAGAAGTCCAGAGTGTCAGGTCAATTAGTTGTTTAAGTATTATGTAGAATTTCAAGTATTTGTTTCAAATTATAGAGTATAAATGTTACGATTGGGGAACAAAAAGTAAGGTGGGTTAGACATATTCTGGTTTTAAGAGTCTATTTAAATATCTGGGGACTAGTACCCCAAGTGTTAGTCACTACAGTTCTTGTAGCAGTATTTCTGAAACAAAAAACTATGTTGTTGTGTGCTAGCTGGGAGAAATTAAGACATGTAACCAAGGATGTAATTTCTGCATGCCTTTATCATGATTAGATGGGCAAACTGACTAGCTACAGGAGCAACTGCTCTATTAGGGATCATTTAACAGTCTCTCCCAAAATTTGTGAGCAGCCTGTAATTTCAGAGTGAGAAAACAGTCATTTGCTGATGCTTTCCAGCACCCTGCTACTGTGAGATTGTTCTCTATTGTATGTTTCCAATTTATCCCTCCAGACCACTGAAGCTTTTTAAGTCCTGTATATAATGAACAATGGCTTCATTCGAAGGCTGCTTTCAACACAGCAGAGCTCATCAGGGAAGACACCCAGCCCAAGTATTACTCTTCTTAATTGAGTCTAGCTTCTCCTTTATGTGTCTACTGCTCTGGAAATGGTTCTAGTTTTCTGAGCTGTATATACATACCATTCTGATATGTAAACACCCTCAACATGCTTAACTCTTAATTACTCCATCGGTTTCACTATAACCCTGGGTGCTCCAGGTTAGGGACATGAAATGTTTCAGCATTTCATGGACAAGATCTGCAATTGTTCACATTTTTCCTTAATGACTGTTCTGATAGTCCCCTCATTTTTTCTCAGTCCTTGGCTACTTCTTTGACAGCATATGAATACCCACCTACAATCTACACCACAATGAAGATATAATAAATAATTCCAAAGCAGTAAAAGGGAATAAGAAGGTTCAGATCCTCAGTGTTATCCTTCAAAGCTACAATTATGCTCTAAACAATTCTTCTAAGTGTTACTTAGTATTTTCCTATGTAGTATGCGTTTTGTCATTGCCTTGTCCTGGAATGAGGCAACTTTGCTTTACAAGCTGGAAATCTGTTAATTTGAATCTGAAAATTCTGGAAATCTGGAAATTCAATATAGAAAGCTGAAGAAGCCTTTTAATGCACATTGGATACATTGAATTATCACATTTTAAAATAACTGCTCACCCTCACAACATCACAATCATCCCAGCTGAGTCTAGGGATCCTCCTTTCAGGCTTGTCTTTGCAGTTTAACTAAAGTCAGGGCTAAATCAATATGAATATTCAACAGCATCCTGAAAACTACTGGATCTTCTAGGCTTCAAAACCAAGAACATCTTGATTCCTCTCCCCAGCAATAGCATTTCCTACAGCTTTCTGCTTCTTCTACAGAGATCAGGGATGGAAAGCATCAATCCTATAATGATTCTCTCTGTGATTACACAGTCACATTAATGTAACCTAAATCCATGCCAGTGCTGAATGGGATGGTCTTGCCTACCTCCATATCACTAAATATTTCCACTATGTCCCTTGTCTTGTTGTAAGAGCCCAAGCAAGTACACAATGAGTTAGATCAAGTACCTGGTGCAGAAGAAAAAGTCATGGCAAGGCAAAACAAGGGAAAAGAAAGGAGACTGAAGAGAAGAGAGGAGAGAATGGGAAAGGGTGGAAAAGGAAATGACCTTAACAAAATTACTTTCCTGATTTAGTTTGTGTGGCCACCCAAGTGCTAGTGCCTTATCAAGGGGGACAGAGAAACACTTCTAGAAGCAGGGGAGATAGGGGGACTACCACTCTCTGTGACAAGCATGGACCTGTGCTAGATAGAACTGACTGTGTAACCACAGCTTATATATCACCAAAGTCCAGGCTTTCTGACCAAGTCAGGAAACCCATTACACAAGAGCATCCTGACTTCACAGCTGAAACACCTTCCCCATACCATTCATCAACTAACTAAATAATTTCCAGACTTATTTTGAGCAACAGAAGCATGCAGATCTCACACTGTTCTCCATTTCCATTTAACAGGGACGTATCTTGTTCTCTAAAGCATTAGGCAGAGACCACAGCTAAAGACCAAATTGGCAGGGCAATAGTGTGATAAATTTATTCACCTAAGTATTTCTAATACCTGGCATTTCTGCAGTTATTCCAGGAGACTCTCAAAGTTCTGCACACAAAGAGTGAGTTACAGTTCACCACAAGCTGATAAATTACAGAACAACCTTATTGCACAGCTGGAAAACAGAGGCACAGAGCATTAGTGTCTGTAACCACATAATAAAGTAGTAACATCATGTGGGTTACCCATCTATATCCAAATGTAAAATCTTTAATGTCAGATTTAGCACCAGTAGCAATCATTGTGGCAGTTGCCACGACTGGCTGTGGAAGGTTTTGGATGGACAGACTTCATGCCACTCTGAAATAGCTCATCCTGCCTGCCACGTTTCAGTCTTAACATTTCAAATACAGGCAAGAAAGCATTATCTGTGAGGCATGCAAAGTAACTTAATGATCCAATCTTTATGCTTTCCCCAAAGGCAGGCCCTGAAGAGATACTTGGTTAGCTACAGAAATGTCACTGAAATATGGAGCCTTCCAGGCAACTCCTGATTAGTTCAGAGAACAAGAGAAACAACAAATGTTCTTATGAGAACCTGTATATTTTTCCTTCACTACTTTCAGAGCAGTACAACAAGCTACACATCATTGACAGGCTGCTTTCTGCTCTGCACGAGGGTGAAATACGTACATTAGTATCTGCTCCTAAGGTGTCAGCATTTCAAATTGTGGAAACATCTTGATGAGATTACTGAAGCTCAGCTACACTCTTCTCTTTCCACCCACAAGCTGCAGGCAAATTTATATATTAAGAGATAGTGGAAAAAGTCAAATTTCAATCTCTTCTGACGACCCTTGCAGAAACTGATGCACCTGGTGGCTCTGATCAAGTGAGCTCTGGGTTTCCTTTTTTCCACTGCCTGAGACTGCAGCAAATTTAAGTCCTTTCAAATCAAATAATAATACTGTTTAGTATCTCAGGGAATTATCTATTCTTCTTTTTGGAATGTGCAAGGGAACTAAACTTCCCAAATATGACAGTTCAGTAGCTTGGCTGCTGTTGAATAACTATCCTTTACATTTTCTGTCTTACTGCCTTTCAGGGTGTGTGGTAGCTGTTTTAAGTGAAACTGTTCTTAAACCACAATGAAACATGAAACATCCCACTTGAATGAAGCAGGACCAAGAATCAATGGGTACAAAACCAAGCCATTGCCTTGCTACAAAACACAGCTACTGCAATGTGTACCACTGTGGCTGGACTAGACCAAGCTGCAGCATCTTACGTCACTACAGAAACCACCGTGTGCCAGAAGTGCAGCATGCAACAGAGGATCATTTTACCTATCCCAAAGTTTCCTCTAACTTCCCAAAAAGAAGAACATTTTCAGTTAATTTTGATTTCTGTACCCTATACAAAAATAGACCTCAAGTTTTTGAGAGACCTCTGTGCAGTTTTTCTTGACAATAACTCACTGCAGCTCCACAGGGATGCACATCTTTCCACACAGAGTGAGAGCATGCTTCAGACATAATTTAAAAGCAAGAGATCTTGAGAGTGTAAACACGGTCAGCAAAAGGAGATTTATATTCTGGGAAAAGTACCAAAAATGAATGCTTTAAGGCACATTATCATAAAAGCAAGCTGACAATACCTGAAACTGGATAAATACAAATAAATTTAATAAAATAATTTCATATAATAAATTTAAAACAATATAAATTTACTGGATAAATACAAATCAATGTGTTGATTTGATCTTAGGTTTTCTAATTCTGGATGCTTAGCGTTGCAATTCTAAAGTTATCATCTACGGAAAATGGACATTAAAACAAAGATTGCATACACACAGATATGCTTGTGAAACTGTAGCAAAGCATGATGGCAGGGGAAAAATGTAAATTAAAGGGTCCAAAACCAAAATGTAGTTTTAAAATAGTCTACCAGAAATTTTGAGGGCACTGATGCAAAGTTGCTCAGCTCCAAATTTTCACATGGTTTTCATTTTGCAAAAAATAAAACCAATTACAGTTCTGCAAAACCCAAAACCACAATATCCTTTCTAACACAAAGTGCTTGAAGTATTTCTTAAAGCCCTTAAAGGGAGATGGTCACCCTGAACAGTCAACTTCATGTCGCATGACCAGATACATTACAGCTACTTCACTGGTTCCTCAGTATTTTTGTCTGCCTTCTGGCTTTATGGTCATTCTTCTCAGTACTTTGAAGAGGCTCACATAATTGTGACTTTTTCAAGTCACAAATGACTGTGTAGACCAAACAGTAAGGACAACTGTATTTTAAGTACTACCAACAGGACAAGGAAAGGATTAGTGAGGAGAAATATATTTTAGCAATAAACTCCCATTTATTTTGTGCATTACTTTTAGCACCAGGTGAAAGTGTTCAGGTAGAATTGTATAGCCAGATGTTCTTGCAGTGGGAAATCCCTGATCACTGTGCTCCCACACACCAGAAAAAACCCTAATGAGTAGTCAGCAGATCTTCCAGTTTCAGACCAGAGCTGTATGTGGGGAAATGACGATACATAGATAACTTCTTCAGAGTCTCCCTGCCAGTATCCCCTGTCAGGGTTGGCATCAGCAGCATATCACTGACAAAGCACAGCACAGATTCTTGCACTCAAGGTTCTTATTCTATAAATTCCTCCTGGAACACTTGCAAGCATGTTCTCTGTGCTACCAAAATGTTGCACACAGCTTTGAAACATCTGTTAAGGACTTTCCCTGACAGGTATCCTAAGCATTTTGGTTTTTACCTCCAGGCTGCTGCTAGTCATCCTTCCAAGTTAAGGAACTGTGAGCAACTCACTTGCATCTGTTATTATGCCTTATCATGTATATGTCACTTTAAGCATATGTGGTAGTTTAGAAAAACATAAATGGAATCCTTTCTTTAGTTATAAAGCACACACGTGAAGTTCTTGTTCAGGTATAACTTTGTGTATCACAAATGAAGAGAGAGGAGTAGTGAAGCCTTCACCTTTGGGGAAATATGTCAATTTTAAGGAATAATTGAAAGATCACATTTCATATGTGCATATGATAATACATAAATATATAAAATATAACCATATGTAATATATATATATGTGCATACATAACACAGACATTGGAAACCCTGGGGTGGGGAGAAATCCCAGCACAAAAAGCCTTGTGTGGGAGAGACACAAAAGGAGCAGCTGAAAGACAAGTTTGGCAAAAACAGCATGTGGGCTTGTGGGCAGAAAGATGTGTGGGCATAGCTGTTTACAGCCTTCAAGGCAAGGGCAAGGAATATGAATTCCATGTGGATTCTCAGTCAAACATACTGAGATTTTTACAATTATTTGGCTAGCATTTCTAGACTCTTCTATCCTCTAATGCCTTCTAGACTGCTTAGCATCTTCTGAGTCCCTGAAAAATTTGGGGGCAAGGGACTGATACAAGGGAAGCAATACTGCAGTGGGAAGCCAAAATGGAGAACATGGAGTACATGGAGAACTCTGTCGGCAGAGATTTCCCAAGTAATATGTGTCAGTCCAGCTGAGATCTGATTTGCTCAACATATTATTTTCTAGCACAAATATCTGGATGCATTTTTTTATCACCCAACAGACAGGTATCAGAAGGGTGAATGACAGCGTTATTCACCCTTAAGAAACACATTTGATAAAGTTCTGGAAATAGTGATTCAGGTTTGTGTCAGAATGGGTGAAGGAGAGGCTGCTGACACATGGAGATGAGAATTAGTCAGGCAAAGAACAACAATCACACTTCTGTTGCCATACTCACCTTATAGAAAGTAAATACTACAAAAGGACACTGTGTCTCCAATGCATTAAATCACCATGTCAGCAGGGTGCCACAAGCCATCTATTAGCTGTATGTGCTGCTTCCCTGGCTACCAGGTACAAGGGTCAGAGGCCTGAGTGTCACCCTAAGGTGGACATGACCCTAATGTGTGCTTGTGTCTTACTTCAGCTGAGCATGGAGGGGGTCTCTTCATACAAATTAGCTGAGAAAGTTGGGGCTGTTCAGCGTGGAGAAGAGAAGGCTGCGTGGAGACCTCATAGCAGCCTTCCAGTATCTGAAGGGGGCCTATAGGGATGCTGGGGAGGGACTCTTCATTAGGGACTGTAGTGACAGGACAAGGGGTAATGGGTTCAAACTTAAACAGGGGAGGTTTAGATTTGATCTAAGGAAGAAATTCTTTCCCGTGAGGGTGGTGAGGCACTGGAATGGGTTGCCCAAGGAAGTTGTGAGTGCTCCATCCATGGCAGTGTTCAAGGCCAGGTTGGATGAGGCCTTGGGTGACATTGTTTAGTGTGAGGTGTCCCTGCCCATAGCAGGGGGGTTGGAACTGGATGATCTTAAGGTCCTTTCCAACCCTAACTATTCTGTGATTCTATAATTCTATGAATTAGGTAAGCAATCATATATGCCTAAAAATGAAAAAAGCAGAAGAGAGATAAAGATCCCTTTCAGCTCATAGACATTCTATTACACTGGTGTCAGCTTTTCAAGTGTTATAGGAAAAGTCTTTGACACATGGAGCAGGATCAAAATCCCACAGATGGATTTTGCCTTAACTGAAAACAAAGTCAGAAAACTAATCCGTGTCTCTCAGATGTCATGGTAACATGAGGAGACCACACTGCTTCTCCAAACTTTTCCATGCTGAGACTTGGAATGGATGGAAAGTATTACTCTTCAAGCTTTGGGACCTGCTGACAGCTGCAGCTCGTCTTTGGTGGGATCATAATGACAAGTGGAAAAAAAAGCCACAGAAATGCTTTCTGCATTAAAAACCTCTATAACCAGTGTAAGCCTGGCCTGCTAAATCTTCACCAGCTCCCTTGACCTAAGTTGGGAGGCAGAATGTGGCCAAGGTTAGAGAAGAGAGTATTACAGCAATTGCCTCTTCCTGCAGGCCTGAAGGAAGCTTAGTGTGGGTGATAGCAGCCTGTAAGCAGTGCTTATTTATATCTATGGAGGTATCATGGTTTAACCCCAATCAGCAGCTGAGCACCACACAGCCACTCACACACTCCTCCACAGTGGAATGGGAGAAAGAACCACAAGAGTAAAAATGAGGAAACTTGTGGGTTTAATAAGTAAAGTAAAAGCTGTGTATAGAAGCAAAGCAAAACAGAGAATTCATTCACCACTGCCCATCAGCAGGCAAGTAAGCGTTCAAGCCATTTGCAGGAAAGCAGAGCTCCATCATTTGCAATGATTATTTCAGAAGACAAAACGCCATAGCTCCGAACATCCCACCTTTCCTTCTTCTTCCCCCAGCTTCATATGTTGTGCATGATGCCATGTGGTGTGGAATATCCCTTTGGTCAGTTGGGGTGTGAGGTCCTGGCTGTGTTCCTTCACAGCTTCTTGTGCACCCCTAGCCTGCTCCCTGATAGGGAGAGGAGTAGAAAAGGCCTTGACTCTGTGTAAGGACTGCTCAGCAGTAACAAAACATCCCTGTATTACCAACAGTGTTTGCAGCACGAAATCCAAACCAGAGCCCCATACCAGCTACTGTGATGAAAATTAACTCTATCCCAGCCAAAACCAGCACAGAGAATAAAGGCAACTGAAGTCTTCCTGCCTGCACACAGAGCACCCTCATTGCTATCAACAACACAGGAATAAGATAATTGAGATTGCAGGTTTCTAGACAAAGCAGGAACTACAGGAGTCTGTTTGCCCCCCATTAAGAAGCCCACCTGTCATTTGACATAACTAGCTTCACAGGCAATAAAGCAATCCACTCTCCACAGTGCCTCAAAGACTTTTCTTGAGATAATTCTAAATATTGGACTAAATTATCAGATGTGTAAGACATGAATGTCTATCAACTCAAGCTCTAATGAGGTCACAATCTACTCGTTCTTGCTCTTTGGAGGCACATGTTGTGCTTCAGCAGTGCAATAGCTGAGACACTCTAGTTTTTACAGCCAGCAGCACAGAAGGGACCGTTTTAGCTACCAACTTGTCCAACCAACTTTAATTTCTCCTTCTCCTCCACAAATAATTAACTACATGTCTGCAGCTGGGCTGGCAGGAGAGCTGAAACCCAAAGATAAATGTAGACTCATACTAATCCGGACACAAGAAGCTGTAACTGTATCAGGTCTTTTCGCTAAAACAGTGAAATTACCAGCATCTACCAATGGAAATCAATATGAAAGCTCTCCCACCACTGGCTAGAAGACAGTCTTCCTACAGCATGGACATCTCCAGCCCATTGAACACAGTCCAAACATACCCCATTCACATGACTAACATTTATGTCTATGTCCTTATGTGGTTTTGACAAGTGGGTACACACCTCCACAGAATGATGTGGGGCACATGCCCATATCCAGGGGGTCGTCAGGAAGGAAATGTTAGGGATGGGGCTGCAAGCCAAGTAAATGTTGCTGAAAGGCTGAATCTGGATTGTAAATCATCAATTGCATGGTTTTGCCAGCACAGTGCTGAGCATGTTTTTGCTTGTCAGTGCCAATCAACTGCACAAAGCTTGCAATCAAACCTTCAACTCATTCTAGAAACGTTTTTGCTTTGTACCATAACACTGCCATGTTTTCCTCTCTTTGGAAAAGCAGCAGAAAACAGATGACAACTATTTTTTATAGAAACTCATTTAATAGGAAGCAGCTACCTCTCCTAATCTTACATTATTTGGAACTACTCTTTTGCTAGGGTTTTATGCACAGACTTGCAATAGCTTAACTATGTCCATCTCAAAATATCTATCCACACTTGGCCATTCAAAGTGTCCTTAGCAGAAATTATTATAGTACACTTTCTCTAGTGTCTCTCTAATTGTACTCCTATTCTCCTCATAGCTGGAGAAGGGATGCTTGACACACCAAATCAATGGAGCTCATTTAATCCCTGCCCAGTGCACTCAGCAGCAGCCAGGGGAGGTTGACATGTTTCAGTCAGACACTGCTAGCCTGCTACAAGGGCAGAAGAAGCCATGGCACTATTTTGGTTGCATTGCCACGGGGTTAGCAATGAAAAGACATGTCCTCAGGATTTGTGAAGTAAATATCCCAGCGCTCAGAAGTAATCTGCAAGCCACTTGGAAAGGCAGGAGGGTGGCCAGGCACATTTTATTTCAGGTTTTCCTTAGGGAAACCTGCTCCAGGAGCATCTCAAAGAGAGAAGGAACAGTAATGAAACTTCAGCTGTGGCTTTATTGTGGTTTAAACCCAGCCAGCAACTAAGCATTACATATGTCCCCATCTTTCTCTGTGATTTTTGCAAAGTGAAAAGGTGATTTCAGATCCACTGGAAAGGGGTCAGGAGGTGCAACGAGGCAGAGGGGCTGGATGGAAGGCCCAGGAGGTTCTCTCTCCCCTTTTGCCACACCAGCCCCTCGAGGGAAGGGGCACACAGTGCATACACCCACTCTGTTGGATCTCCCCATAAACTAGACATTGGTCTTATCATTTCCACCCTGCTCCAGCCCTGCCCTGCCTCCCCATTCCCCTGGATGGTGCCCATGGGGTAGATGAGCTTTTCCACCCAGTGGTGAGAGAAGGGGAGAGAAACTGCCCCATTGCTTCAGAGGACCACTCCACTCTGAATCCTTTGTGTGGGTTGAGTGGTTGGCTCTTCTCTACCTGTCACTGCCCTCTTCCTCTTCATTCTCTCCTCTTCCTCACCACACTGCCACATGACTGAGAGAAGAGGGAGCATCTGCTCTCCCCTCCCTCCCTATTTCTCTCCTGCTTCAGCCACACCATGGACACTGAAGCAGATGATGGGGAGAAAGGAAGCAAAAATGTGCTTTGGCTTGGCAACACTTCATGAATGGCTGTGCTGAATGAGCCGTGGGATGTGGGAATAGCACAACATAGTTTGGAGAGCTGGGAGGCATATGAAAGGTCTGCTGTGAGGCAGTGGCATGGCTTGGTCTCAGATGGGCTCATGGCAGGGGCTGACACTACATTAGTTGCTGTATTTTTTCCGAGAGTAGCACCCTGCCACTCTTATCCCTCACCAGTGTGCTCCAAATTGCACTGTTCCAGTGAAAATGTTCCCTCCTGGGTCTCACTTTTATGTGCCCCTGTGGACTGGCTTCCCTGATTTAGGTGCCCAAGGGTTTTGCACCAAACTGATCATGAGGGTAGGAAGGTGAAGTTTGCAGAAGAGGACCCTTGTCCTGTGTTTTACCAAGGAGACATGAGTTAAACTCCATAGAGATGTAGCTCACCATCAGGCCAAGTCATACCCTGCGACTTGTTTCAGTGTTTGTGTGTGGAGACTTTCCAGAACTCTCTGTTGCACAAAAGCCCACACAATAGCAACTCTTTATCACCAATTGAGATCTGCTGTTGTGGGGTTTTTACTATGCAGTTATTTCCCATGAGTGGGAAAATCCCATTTTCAGGTTCTGAGCAATACAGTGGCCTTAATTTCCAAGGGGAGTCTCTTCCTAGCCAGCCCCAGCTGTGCCATGTCAGCTTGGCATCCTTTTGTGCAAACTCAGGATGCTCCAAATGACTTTTAGGTTTGTTATACAGGATAAATGGGTACCCTGCTCTAACTGCTGATATTATAGAGTTGAACATCTCATGACAATTCTTCTATAGATTTACTGTTCTTCATAAAAGAGGAAAATGAAAAGTATCCCCTTCACTACTCAATCAGTTTTCAATGCAGTTTGCACTCACTATACATAATGTAAGGTAGGCTCTTTCCTATCCCATGGTGACTGTCATCTTTACTTCTCTCTGGCGATGACATGCAATGATTTACTAACACCTGTACAATTGCAGTGTCAAATTCCAGCTCTTGAAAGACTTAGCTCTGTGATATACAACAAGATATCTAAAAGTACATTTATCATCTCTACAAGAGCTGCCACAGACCAGTCCTTTATCGACTTAGGTATCTGGGCCCTTCATTAATACAAACTACTAATGGCTGAAGTTTTAAATACAGTTTGCTCTCTATTGTATCATGTTAACCAGTTGTGAACTTCCTTTATTTTCATTGGTGACTCATCTGGCAAATCCTGAATCTTTTTCTTTTTGGAGAATTCTGGAGCAATAGAAAAGGCTTCTTCAGTTAACTAAAGTAAGAAACTGAATCAGCTGTAAAAAATTCAGAAGTACTGACCCGTGGGCTGTAGAACAGTAATTTATTAATGTGATATTTGACATCCAGAAAATTCATGTAAATTATAGCAATCCTTGGTATAACTGGAAGGTAAGCAACATAAAATCTTCTTAGTACAAGTTCTTGGTCAGTCAAGCAATGTTGTGAAAGGGTGATAGGAGGATACATCCCACTACAAAATTCCTTAAATTTCTGTAGGAGTACCAGCCAAGGCATTAACTGATTATGTTAAACTCTTTCTTTTCTACTCTGCCTGTTCTGAGCAGTAGCTGTAGGGACTTAGCATTCATAGTCAGCATTTTTCAGTAATGTCCTTGGAGTGAAAAATGATCTTTGGCAAGAATGTGAAAAGACAAACACAAACCATTGGCACTTATTATGGTTTTTCATATTGTTATACAGTTTTATAGTAAGCATTTTCACTGCTGTTCCTACAATCTGTTCCAAGAATCTCAGGAATTTGCAAAGTAGGCTGTTGGGTTTTTTCCTACAGCCAGGAATCTGCAGAATCAATTCTTATTCCCCATGTACCTAATAATCCTTGACATTCCCAATTAACAACAGGAGCAATAGCTGATATTACAATATTTATGATGATCACAGATTTTTTCCAACTTCTTCCTTAAGCTGTTTGTTTGTCTTTCATTATATAAGCTGGGACTTAGGTTTGGTGTCATCTAAATTTCAAAGACTTGTGGAAGTATCAAGGGTTATTATATTTCTGCATGTCCCATGCTAGGCAGGAGAAACCCAAAGGAGAGGCAGGAAGAACTGAAATATTATACATTCTGTTTGTCAGCAAATCGCTCAAAGCCATCCACTCTGGATAAGACACAAAGCTAGAACTATTGCTGGGAAAAAAAGGTAGTAACTAGAAGTATAAAGTGTATAGATTCATGAGAAATCAGATTTGTTCTACTTATACTGCTTGTTCTGTAGCTCTTGGAAAAACTGGTTCTACTGTTGTGTTTTGCTAAAAGGTTTGTTGTATCTGCCAGATTAGATGTACAGGACTTCTTTTTCTACCATTTTGTGTACACATCTAGTATTTGGAGGTCTCCTGCAAAATAAAACCCATATTCATCTTTCAGATCTACACAATCAGGAAATCTGAATTTTGTATTTGGAGTCATGCAGACTCTGATTTTACCTCAGAAATCAGCACTCAATACTTCTAACAGCATTCAATAGTTCTAACAGCTTTATGACTTTAAAATATAATTCAATTAGCCATAAATGCATTTTTCTGTCATACTCAAAATAAATCCCCCTCCAGATTTTGCTCTGATTTGTGCAGGTATTCATTACTATAGATCAGTTCTTTGTTTATTCTTTTCAGAAGCAATTATGTGTATCGTATTGAATTGTCTTGTATCTTACCTGATTGCTCCTTCAAACTGGAATGAAATGCTACTTCTCATTTCATTATGTTTTTCTTTTCCTAGATGGCTAGTTTATACCTCAGCAGTTACTGCTTTTCTCTGTGCACTCACTCTTCTTTTAGTAATATGCCCACTTAATTATTTCTTCCTTAAGATGCTGACATCATTCCAGTTTGTGCTCTAAATCTCTGCTTTCTTTTGACCATCCTTGTAAAATTTCTCTTTATGCTAAATAAAATCTCCCTATATAAGTTCCAGTGTGAAATTCTGTTAATCTTGAAATTATAAAAGCAGCATGCTTCACTACATAAATTTCATACCCATCAATATCTCTTTCATGTAGTATTGATCTGTTTATCACCCTACTCAAGAAATCCATATTTCCTCCCTTATTTATATTCTGCAGAAAAAGCATTCCTGTGTAGCTTCAGCATCATCCATACAACTATAGCTGGTGGTAAATGAAAAAGTTTCTTCAGTGTGAGAAAATCTGGAATTCTTGCGGGCTTGGTTGGTATATTTTAGACCAGCAAACAGAAACCAGTTCTTACTAATTCCTTTTCAAACTTGAAATAGCTCCTTTCACAGCAAAAGGGATCTCAGGGAATATACTCTGAGTGAGAGCACTCAGATCTGCATTTCTGGAAGATGCCTTTTCTTAAAGTATACCTTGCAGGGGCAAGTCCTTTGCCTTTGCTGTTTGCTAATGGGTTATGCAAATCCTCCATCTGTCTTCCCAATATCTACAAAGCTCCAAATATACTATGTGATGCCTCCATTCTATTCAAGGATATGAAGAATTACTTTATTAAATGTGCTTAACACAAGCACATGAGATGAATCAGAAAGTGAAGCTTACCCTTCCAAGTAGCCTATATGGCAGGGCAAATGTATGTTCTTGTCAGTACTTCCATCACTGGCTTACAGGCCATGTGAGATTGTTACTCTTGCTAAGACTAAAGACTGCCCCTGCACAGACAGATATGCTTCAGTATTACTTTTATGTTATTTTTACTTTCACAAGCAAAAGTTTTTGAACACCAGGGGGTTTTAGGTGCTGCTCAACTACACAGAAGCTTCTAAAGGTACTTTGGCTCCTTGGATTCCATGGACAGGGTGACTATTATTGAATAGAGATGATTCAAAATAGTTTCTCTGGTGCTGTCCGTGTGGTAAGAACCAACTCAGTTACAAAGACATCAAGGCCAGCTGCAGGACAAGCAGGGAAGAAAAGGAGATGTGCTAAACTAACAAATCAGAGGACAAGATTTCAAGAGCAATCACTCCCTCTTATCTACAGCTCTTTATTATTTTTTCTTCACAGCATGTAGAGAGCAACCAGCAGACCTAGGAGAAGAGATGCTGCTCTGGAAGCCCCTAACTTAGATTTAGATCAAATCTATATCTACGACACCAGCCTCTGTCCCAACTTTTTGTTAAGATCAGAAATGCATTTCAATGCAGAGATTTAATAAGCCAGTTGCAGTAGCCCAAACTGTGCGGCTATTTTTGCCATGTTGGTTTACTTGGCTGAATAAACCATTACTACACAGCCAAGTTGCTATCCAAAGTTTAGCAATTGCAAGAAAGGTTGAAGATATAGTTAATACCAGCCTGTATTGAGGCAGAGATTATTCTGAATGAGATATAAGCTTGTACTCAGTAGTATCCAAAGGAAGTGGAACTTCTCATGTAGACACTCAATGTTACAACTCAGACACACACAGGAAGTCAGAGATAATGTTAAAATATATTTCACTTTACCTTTGTTTTCTTTCCTCTGATGCAATGAAATATAATAGCTACAGGCAGCTGGCCACACCTTCTGGATGATAATATAAAGCTCAATGTTCTGGTAGAATGCCAAGTCTTTGGTTCCGTAAAACCTGAAATACATAGAACAGTGCTTGGGAACTTACTCTTCCTCTGTAATTCCATGGAAAATCTAATGCGGATATAATTTTCCACTGTGTTTGCAGCCTGTCCTAAGTGGCCTTGTCCTAATGCAAAAGAATAAAAAAGTGAAGTCTTAAGCAGAAGTGAAACTCAGTGGTCTATTTTCAGCATGCACACCCCAAGATTAGCAAAAAAAGAAACACTGTTAATGATGAGAAGTAAATAATAGTCATTCTTTTAGTGCTAGCTGGGAACTTTAACATTTTAGTGTGATTTTTATAGTGATGGCATCCTCTTAAAACAAAATAATAGCTTAATTAAGAAAGTTAATGTGTCCATAAATATATGCATAAAAATTAAATGGCCCCATATTTCTGTATAAGTAGGAAGCAAGGAGAAAAAAGTGTACAGCGAGAGGTTGAGTTGGATCATTTTGGTAAGTTGTTACAAGGGGAGAAAGAGGAAAGAGGACAGCATCTATCGTAGTGCAACATTTCATCAAACCCACTGGATAAAAAAATGCTAGGAAAAGAGTTTGTTGAAGAAGATCCTCAAATAGCTGGGGCCTTCATCTATAATGGATATAAATGAACTTACCTGACATGAGAGGAGTGTTTGATGAGGGTGGAAAGCATGCAAGGGCTTTTTGAGTAATCAGGGTGTAAGCTTACAGGAGACAAATGTGAACTTGCTAGAGGTCACTTCAGCTCCATATGACAGGCATTCATTGCAGAGGAGTCACAGTTTATGTTGGGGGTAGTGAATGTTTTAAAGGAATGGAGGGTTCCTTCCATTAACCAGAACCCCAAGAATAATCTACATGATAATGCGCAGCTTTGTATCAGCAAACAAACAGAGGTGGTTTGCATATAAACAGGCATCTAAAGGGCTTGGAATTGGAAATAAAACATAAAAAGAATATAAATGAAAGTAAACCTGCACCATATATTTATCATAACAGAACTGGAGATGAGCTCTAAAAAGGTCTTCTGGCAGCGGTGAATTTAGATATAGAAATTATCTACTTGTTAGAATAGAAAGAAAGGCTCACAGAAGAAGAAATCCTGGGAAGCAAATAAATGGGGCAGTTTTAGAGGTGGAGGGAAGACAACCTGACAACACAGGGAACAAAGCTTTCAAGCACTAGCCCAGTAATCTTCCCTACACTCACAAAGAAACATAAAATTACTAGCAAAATAGAGATAGAAAACATTATGAGCTCATGGATTCCAAGTAGGCCAGAGTTGAGTGCACAATCAGGAGTCACTGTCCGAATTCCCATCCAGAGATAACGCTTCTTATTCCTGTTAAGCTTCTAAAAATAATTCCCAATGATTTCAAGGCTATGCCATTTAGAAGTTAGTGTCAAAAAAGGTCAGAGCTAGAAAGCCTTGGAGTTCTTTGCTTTTCAGGTATATACACTGTAGATACAAGACAAGAAATGTCACAGCATGCTTCCTTGTCTCAGAGACAGGAAACTACTCATGAGCCATATTTAGTCTTAGCTGTGGATACATTAAGTGCAAAGACACAAAATGTCCATTTTACTGATCCAAAAACTCTCAGGTGCACTGTGGCACCCCTTTGCTCCAAAGATACCCATACCCCTGATCTCTGGTGTGCTTTGCTGCCTTTGTACTGCTATGTTGCAGAACAGTGCCATCCTGCAAGCTGTTCACGCTCTGCTGTTTTCCTATGTTTCTCCACCACAGACATGGACAGAAGTGTTCCAAGGCTTTGAAAAGAATAGGGAATGGCATCTCCAGGGTGCCCCACCAGGAAATCCTCAGGCTTTCCCTGCCACTGAATTAGAGAACAGGACGCTTGAGCTGCTGCCTCCCTGTCATACTCCTGTGATGTAGGGAGGACTTCCCATTTCCTCCAAAGGTCAGAGAAGCAACCGGGTGATTCTTTTCTCACAGGGTAAAGACAGCACCTATGACTCTTGTAAGAAGTACTGATACCTTCTGGATCCTCTCTTCTACCTTGGCATTGGGAAGGGTTGTTAATGTCTTCTGAGTTCCAAGACAAGATAATGGCATAGAGAATATCAAAGCAAATGCCTCCCAGCCAATTATTCTGGCTGCTCCTCCAGGTGTTCCCAAAGGAGCTAGCTTGAATCTCAGCTTTCCTTCCTCTGCCCCTCAGGGTGGCGGAGCACGCATCCAGTCTTCTTCAGCCTTTGCACTGATCTGGAGAGATCACCTATAAAAGCATGAAACAATTTTGATCTCCAAGATCTGTTAAACTTCTGGCCTGTGCCAGGGGCTGATGTATGTCTAGATAACACCAACCTTGAACTTAGAAACTGGGCAGTGACCTATCAGAGGTGTGAAAATGAAACAGAAATTTATCAGTCCTTCCTCTCTGTAAATATGGTCCCCTCAGAGGAAGTGAGCCCATATACCGCAGTCTGTAATTATTACCAGAGGAAGAGCAGACAGCTTTTTGAAACCTCAAAAAGTTAAGTGAGTCATTTAAAACACCAACAGATCCAGTTGCACTCTGGCATAAGAAGCTGGAAACAGAAAAACTTTCTGTAATGCGCAATCATTGTCCTCCTCTGATGGTCGTGTTAAATTGTGCACAATGGCAAGAAAAGCAAAGATCCCAAACCTACCAACTGGTGTGATAAGAAAGAAAACTCTGAAGCGAACAGGACTGCAGTGGGATTGTGACATTTTAATGCTAGTTTAGAGATATAAAAGAATCTGAAGTAGAGATAGTCATTCTTTTGCTCTGTGAATATCAGTATGATGGAAGCATAAGGTGAAATACATCCACTAGCCCTTTATAGATGTAAGAAACTATTTTAATCAGAAATAATTTTTATTTGAAAATAATGTAGTGAGTTTTACTTTTGCTTGTACAAATATCTGTCTACAACCAGTGATACAAATACATTGCAAATGGCCTTGCTTTCTTCTGAAGTTTTTTCCCCCAATTTCACACAATCTGAGCCAGACCTAATGACCCATTAACCCCCAAAATTATGTCTTCCTGAATTTGAAAGGTTTTCCAGTAGATCTTGTGATGTAAGGTTAGAAATGCTGTAAGTCTGACACAAAGCAGTTATAATAGGCTGCTCAAGACAAAATTGCAGCTATCTGGCTATATCAGTAATGATTGTTTTGCAATTGAAATTGATAGAGTTATGTAGGTCAGTCAAGGTGAAGAGAGAAGGAGAGAATCTGAGTATAGGTGAGGAAAGTTCAGGCTGGAGAGAAGGATCACAACTAGACAAAGGAAGTTAGTTCTGTTAAAAAAAGTGATGTTTTGGTCAGTGCAGCATCTAAGCTACATTCAGGTCTCATTAAGAAACAGTTTCCCCCACTTCCATTAGACCTTTAGGAAGCTAAGTGTTCTGAAAAAGCTTGTTAAATATGCATCTTGTATCCAGGCGAATTGTAGTTTTGAGAAAGTAGTGAAAGAAGAAACTGTGGAGTAGAAGGTATTTCACAGAGTGCCAAAGGAAGGAAATTAAATATGTATGTAAGGGTTTTGAGGAAGGATCTATAGCATAAAGGCCTAATTGTGGAACATTTTATTTGCCTCACAGCAGTTGTACCACAAGACCATTCGGTTTAGCTCAAGAAATAAAAAGTTTTGTAATATCTGGTTGTCTGATATAGTTGTATCAAAATAGTAAAACTGAGATAATGGTACCTGATCTGTAATTATTAGAAGGAATTAGGTGACTGGAACCGTATCTGCCAATAGGTAACATTCATCTGGTCAGGCCAAAATGGGATGACTTTCACCAATGAAAGGAAGAAGTAACTCTTTGAACCACACGTGTCCTTGTCCATGCTGAAGGGCATGCAAACAGCAGTGATACACCAGAAGCTGGAGGTCAGGACAAGATATCCACTTCATTTTCAGCCTTCCTCATAATAGCATCAGAGAATCATATTATGGTTTGGGTTGAAAGGGACCTTAAAGACCATGTCGTTGCAACCCTCCTGCCACCCTAAGGATCTTGAACTGCACCATTTCATGGTCACTGCAGCCACGATTGTCCCTGGGGCTTACATTCCCCACCAGCCTTCTCCCTGTTGGTCACCAAACAGCTCTCAATCCATGCTATCTTAATCTTGAAAAATAAGAACCAAGACAGTAGCCTTCAAACCAAAAAATTGCATCATATTTGCAGTACTGTATTCTGTAGAATTACCTAACAGGTCTGAGAAGGGCTTGAACTTTAGTTGTTAACAGATGAACTAGTTTTAGTTCTGAGACTTCACAGTATCTTGGTCTCACAGGTGCTCCCATCGTGGTTGTCTCTATTACATGTAAGAACAGATTAAGTGTAAAGGACTGTGAGGTTTTGGGGAAGATGGCTCCCATATTTAAAGAGATTGTGAGGGAATCTGTGTGTATGTGTTTGATTTTGACAGACAAGCTTTAGAGTTTGAAAGGGCTATGGCCAGAGACCTCTACAACTTCATTGGAACAGAGGACCTGAGGAGCTGAGAGTACATTTTCACCTGTACAACTCAGTGTAGCAGTAGTGCCTGATTGTACTACTCAGTGTAGCAGGCAGTGGCCAGTAGCTTCCTGAGCTAACAAGTCATGCAAACATTAATGGAAATTCAATAGTGTAATAAATGTGACTGTCACTGATTACACCTCCCAGGAGAAATACCATCCCTATGTATCAGAAGCTTTTGAGGTCTGCCCTCAGCTCTACTCCATTGTATCATGTTAACAAAGGTTCCTCAAATCATACTCTCGTCTTCCAAAACCTCCTGCATTCTCTTGCTAAAGCTAATAATGCTAATAATACACTGAAGCTCTAATAAATTTATCATATGGGATTTAAATAAAAATCCTCTTCTCTCCACCCCCAAAAAGGTTAGAGGAGGAGTAATCACAGCTTTAAGCGTTTATCTTTTGTTCCCTTTGCCTAGATGAAATATATTACAGCTTCTTTGTAGCATATGAATGAGATCAGGTACCTTCCTATGTAACAGAGAATATGAATGAAATATGTTTCTGCCTTCAGCAGCTGAGCAACAAAACAACCAAAACAGTAGTGGGATCCTGGTTGGAAAACAGTGCCATCCAGGATTATTCAGTTTATCATAGAGATTTATCAGACTCAGTCTAAGATGAGCACTTGTAGCAGCTTCTCAAGTGTTTTATTAATGCTGATTTGCTCTGGTACACTGCTGAAAGTATGTAGGTTATTAGGTACAAGTAACTACACTTCCTGTAATCAGGATTATATTTGCATTTCACTGTCCCCCTAAGAGAGCTGCTCCACAAGGGAAGGTGAGCTGGGAGCTAAGGGTGACAGCAGGGCATTCAGGGCAATGCCCTCTACCCAAGCAGGTCTGGTGACACTAAGAATGAGCCCACAATCAAATGATTGCTAAACAAGACTTCAGGGATGTAACAGATCAAAGGTAATCCATGGATTCAAATTAGTGGATCTGGCAGAGGAAGGTGTATGGCCAGGCTACATAGCCACAACATAGCTGAGGCACAGACTGTAACCCAAGGCTACAGCTGCAAGTACCAAGGGCATGGGCACAGGCACTCAAAGCGTTTGAGGGGGAGCAAAGGCTGTGTCTTGGGAGCTGATAGAGCGCACTTGCTTATCTACAAGGCTGCAAGGGTGTTTACCAGCATGTTTTAGAACTTTGTACTTGGAGGTGGAAATGGTCTCTTTTGAACTCCTTATTCACGTTAAACTAAATTTATCAGTTAAGTTTGGCAAATTTACAGTAACAGCCAATCACCAGGTAATCCACTTGATGGGAACTTCTGTTTATTCACAGGAAAAAAGGGGCCATGACAGCTCTTCCTTTTAGCCAGATGTTTATGTGAGTCATACCTGAGATAATTGATAATCCAGACAGTGATAAGATAGAAATAATGGCATTACAGGACTTCCAGATTCATTTAAAATAGCACTAATTTTAATTCTTGCCTGGTTCCGTATGTATGCATTTAACAGCCTGTTTTCTCATAGTTTAAAGCACCACCGTTCAATTCCTCAAGCAACACAGATGGCAGTTTCACAGGCTACACAGGGGTTCTAGGCATCCTCACTCTCTTTTCCTATGGATATTCAGTCTTAAAGCTCCTGGCCTCTGCAGGGACAAGCTGAGATGTTCAGCTGGTTGGGCAAACAGCTCACACTATCAAACACGCATCTCCTGTCAGGAGGCAGAGACGAGCTGAGTGCATTGCACAGTCCAGACAGGCTGTCAGCTGAACTCAAATAACTTCTTATAATACTTGTTTATGTTTCTCTGCTAGATCCCTTTGGGTTGCAAGATGTAGGGAACAACTAATTCTGAGAAGGAACTGTTACACTCTTCATAGTTACAAGTTTGCACATCACTTAAATAAATATTTAGGAATCTGGATTACAGGAAATAAAACATTTTCTTTTTATTAAACTGGGGAAGGTTAATCATTTGCAACCAAGTATTTGGACTTGTGCTTGCTATGGTTAGCTCTGATATGTTCTTTATTTCTTTTCTTGTAGTGCCTTCAGCATGTTTCTCTTCTGCTGTTTGTAGCATGAGTGATGGAATCAAATGTAAATAACATAGAATCATAGAATAGTTAGGGTTGGAAAGGACCTTAAGATCATCCACTTCCAACCCCCCTGCCATAAGCAGGGACACCCCACAATAAACCATGTCACCCAAGGCTTCATCCAACCTGACTTTAACACTGCCACAGATAGAGCACTCACAACCTCCCTGGCCAACCCATTCTAGTGCCTCACCACCCTCACAGGAAAGAATTTCTTCCTTAGATCCAATCTAAACCTCCCCTGTTTAAGTTTGAACCTATTACACCTTGTCCTGTCACTACAGTCCCTAATGAAGAGTCCCTCCCCAGCATCCTTATGGGCCCCCTTCAGTTATTGGAAGGCTGCTATGAGGCCATTCTTCTCCAGGCTGAACAGTCCCAACTTTCTCAGCCTATCTTCATATGGGAGGTGCTCCAGTCCCCTGATCATCCTCGTGGCCTCCTCTGGACTTGTTCCAAAAGCTCCATGTCCTTTTTATGTTGAGGACACCAGAACTGCACACAATACTCCAGGTGAGGTCTCACAAGAGCAGAGCAGAGCAGAGGGGCAGGATCACCTCCTTCGACCTGCTGGTCATGCTCCTTTTCATGCAACATGGAAGTGAACATTTCATATGTCATAGAACCAAAACCGTAAGTGTAGCTTAANGGTCATGCTCCATGCAACATGGAAGTGAACATTTCATATGTCATAGAACCAAAACCGTAAGTGTAGCTTAAGTTGAGAAATCTATGAAACTTGTCTCATGAATCTCAGAACTCATAAAAAAAAAAAAGTCTGAAGTATCAACACAATTTTGAGAGACTAATCTTTTAATAATATGTTACATTAAAAAGAAATAAACCTTTACAGAAGAAATATTATGTGTATTAGGAATGCCCAAAAATGTAAAAAGGCAGTTGTAAAATTGTTTTAAATTAAATATGAGAGTCTAACAAAGGTAAGTATGAGCAACTTATTTCCTTCTATGTAAATTGTAGTGAAATTTTTTGATTGGCTCCTGCCATCTACTGCATGGTATAGGAAATGCAGCATAGAAGTGTGAAAACCATGTGAAATGCATTTGCTGACAGCTCTGCATAACAGAAAGAGTCCCTATTTTCTAACACTTTTAAAGTTTAAATACCCTGCATTACATGCTTTCCCCATCTCTGTGGATTCAGAAAATAGCTTTCCAGTGTCTCATCCATTCAGTGCATCAGTGTCACTCTGGTACCAAGTTGGACAGAACGTTGGGTGACACGGTCTAGTGTGAGGGATCCCTGACCCTGGCAGGGGTTGGAACTGGATGATCATAAGGTCCTTTACAACCCAAACCATTCTGTGATTCTATGTGAGGTGCAGCTCAGTGAAACCATGTAAAGGCTGAGGAATGGTAAGAAACTGTCTACGCAAGTCCTGAGGAGAACAGCAGTAATCTCAGATTATGCTCATGGTTCAGACTGACTGCACCTGATCTGGTCCCACTCAGACTTAACACTGTAGCCTGGATAAAGCTGTCTTGAAAGCAGAACATAGAAAGTCTTTGGTGTAGTGAGGCTGCTTAGAGTCACATCTTTCCTTTTTGCCACTGGAGACATAGCATGCAGGGGAAGAAGGAGTTCACTTCTTTTGTTCAGCAAGCTGATGAAGTTTAATTCCAGAAATTAGGCTCTAAGCAAGCTCTCATGCTGCACATGATCTGCCTTAGAAATGCATCAACTATTAAAGGAAGCATCTGTAAAATCAGTTATATTTCCCTTGTTCAGGAAGTTATTGCCCTGGTGAATTCTGTTTTCAGGGAAGAAGGCAACATCCATGTGCTGTTTAGGCCTGCACTATCAAAACAAATGGTGTTTGCTTTAGTCATTCAAGGTTCAATTTAACAATTTTTAGTAATCTAGATAAGGGTGATTCAGCCTAATACCCTTCTGGTAAGCAGCCTTTCCATAATAGTCCTTATGTGACACCTGCTCACCTTCAACCAGCTTTAACTGATAGTGTCAAAGATGGAAGATAGCTCCCAAGGCTGGCAGACTGATAACCACATACACATGCAGAAGGATGCAATAGAACCTCTGTTGATTGTATGCAAAGTGCTGATAAAAAGACACTTGTTTCCAGAGAAATACACTATATGACTCCTGTTTTGGTTTGGCAGGGCCAGTCTGCTATAAGACCCTGAGCTCTGCAGGCCTGGGTTCGCATTTAGTCTCAAGGTTGGGCTTTCAGTTCTGGCCTGGGCTTTGTTATAGACACATCTCTTCACAGTTTTGCCATAGCTATGCCTACAGGTGCTGTTGTTCTTGGCCCTGACCCTGCAGGCAGACTTTCCAGCTCAGCTTTGGAAGCTCTCTTGTTGTTGTGAGCTTGCCCAGTGCTCTGGGCTCTCAGACATCACTCAAGATCTGACTCTGATCTGGGCTGTTTCTCTTGGCTCTGCCTTGCCTGCTTGGCTTGATGGTTGTGGGTCTGGGCTCTGGCTGGTGAGGACTGCCCCATGGGTCTGTGCCTTGTTCCTGTCCCATGGCTGCTCCACTGGGTCTGGGTCATCCTTGCTGAGTTTCACAGGTCCTCGGAAAGTGCTGTGCCAAGCTCCTCTGCCAGGAAATAGTTACCGGGATGATAGAAACCAGTGTCTCCCTTTTGAAGTTCAAAGAAAGAAACGAACCTTGATTTCCTCAGCTTGGAGCTCAGAGAATTCACAACTAAACTTTTGTTAAATTATGTTACGCATGATGGAAATGCTCAGTGATAATGCCCCCCATTAACACCAACTGTTCTGCTGTAGGTACCTCCTCCAAAACTTTCCTCTCTTTGAATGAAATAGTGAAATATTTTGGCTGACTCTATCCGCTAGACAACAGATTCAGTTAGGAAGGGCTACAGTCTGGAACCAAGTATCATCGATGTTCTCCTAAGGCAGAGATTAGACTCTGATGAAGGCTCTGTGTTGTCCCCTGGCTCTGTCAGAATTAGACCCCTATAAACATGGAACAAAGGAGGACTTAATATCTCATTGAGTCTTTGCTATTGCATATAGCCTTGTCAGAAAAAGTCATGTAAATAAACTAGGTCTCTCAAAACTAAGGAAGAGGGAGAGATTAGAATTTGACACTTCCTGATTTCCTCTATATTTTGAATTCTTTTTTGCCATGAAATGGCACTGTAAACTAAATTTTAAGTAGTTAATTAACAGCACACCTTTGCTATGTAAGTGAGTTTCTAAATGAGAAATCTAATGCTGAATCTGTTCTAACTTCCAAACTTGCAGGGACCTCTCCAGGTTAAAAGTTGTTAGATGAAACTGTAGTAATTATAAATTCCTTTTGTATACTGCTCTTAAGATGTCAGCATTTCAAGTATTTAATCAGACTATAGAATCATAGAATAGAAACATAGAATACTTAGGGTTGGAAAGGACCTCAAGATCATCCAGTTCCAGCCCCTCTGCCATAAGCAGGGATACCCCACACTAAACCATGCCACCCAAAGCATGTCAATGTCCCTCTGGATGGCATTCCTTCCCTCCAGCATACCCACCGAACCACACAGCTTGGTGTCATC
>NDXB01018992.1:540-69866 GCA_002631895.1 Agapornis roseicollis
TTTCTCCCCCCCTTCCCTTTTCCTCCCTCCTCCTTTTCCACGCTCCCTCGTATCCTCTCGCGTCTCCGGAATAACCGGTCGGCGGCGGGGGGCAGCGGCTCCGGGGGTGCGGCGGGGAGCGGGGCCCCCGCGCCTCAGTCGCCCCCTCTCCCGCCGCGCACCCCGCGCTCAGGCGCCGCCGCCTCTGCCCCGCCGCCCTCCCACCGCTCCGACCAGGCCCGCCTTAGCCACCTCCCATTTCCGAAGAGCCCAGAACCAGCCCCCCCCGCCCCTCCGCTCTGTCACCCCCCAGCCGCGCTCGCCGCCGCCCCTCCCCGCGGGGGCCCCGCCGCACGTCCCCCAACGCACCCGCGGGAGCGTGGGGTGGGGACGAGACACGGGCGCGGGGCGAGCAGCGAGCCCGGCCCCCGCCCCGCGGCCCCGGCACAAAGGCCCGGAGAAGGGGAGAGCCCGGAGGAGCCTTTCTGGCAGGACGGGCCCGGGCCGACCGAGCCCCTGTTGGGGGGGGGGGGGGGGGGGGGGGGGAAGGAACCGCGACGGGTGGGGGGTTAACGGGGGCTGCGGGCAGAGGTCGCGGGGTCCCGGTTACCGGGATGGGATGGGATGGGNGGGGGGGCGGTGCGGAGAAGGAACCGCTGGCCGGGGCCAAGCTCCCCGCGGCTGCGGGAGGGGACTTGGCGGGCGGGGGGAGGCGGTGCGGGGCCGGGGCCTCCCGGGGGGCGGCGGCCGCCTGCCTGGCGCTCCTCAGCTCCCGCCCCTCCCTCATCCCTGCCGGCCGCCTCCCATCCCCCGCCCGGTTACCAGGCAACGGCACAAAGGGAGAGCCTCGCGCGGGGACCGACCGACCGGCCGCCCCGCCCGCGCCGGGCCGCGGCATGGCCCCGGGGCCGGGCAGGGGGTCCCGGTTCCCAGCACCCATCGCAAAGCGGGGCCAGGCCAGCGGAGGGGTCACTGGAAGCCGGAGGGTGCGGGCCTAGCCCGGGCGGCGCCACATCGCACCCCCCCACCGCCACTTGAAGGCGGCCGCACGGTGCGGGAGAGCGGCTGACATCCCCCCCCTCCGCCCCCGGCGGCCGAGTTGGGCCCCACCGGCGGTTTTGAACGGGTGCCGCCGAAGGAAGGCCTCGGATAGAGGGAAGAGGGCGGCCGGGAGCCTAAGAAGGGTCTGACCCAACCTCCTGCGGGCCGGAGGGAAGCTACAAGTGAGCGGGCACTGCTCTTGCTGCCCAGGTTGGGTCCGTAAATAAAGCAGGAATGGGGGGACACGGCTGAGGCTGCACCGTGTGTCTGCATTAAATAGAGAGGCTTCGAGTGTGTATGGGCAAGCCCTTGTATCAATCACTCTCTGGTAGGCTTCAGTCACAGGCTGTTTCCTCGGGTGGACCTTCCAACGCAGGCTGGATGCTGCTCTCTCAGCGGGTTTTTATTCAGGAATTCCTATTGTCCGTTACATGGCTCCAAGCGCTAGTTACTGTACGGCATCCAAACCTGGCAGCAAACAGAGACGTATTCATCTCCTCTCACGGGTTCTTCTGTAGCACTAATCACCCAAGCACTTCAAAAACACTAATAACAAAGTCCCTGCAACACGCTTACAAGCCCATGGCTCCCAACGTGTTTGTCCCACACCCTTTTCCCCAGGGGCACTGTGGCATTTTGGGGCCTCCCTGTTTGTCCTGGGCACAGCATTGCTGTCAGTGCCTCTCGTTCCCAAGCCAGCACTGTTGGCATGCAGCACCCCATTGCACAACATGGGCACGCCTCATGTCTCCAGCCTTCATTCATTCTTTCATCCACCCTTCTCCCCAACCTACCTCTTTGTCTTGACCCTCGCCGGAGCCTCCGCCTTGCCAACAGTAATCCAGGGTGCTATTGTTCCCTACGACATTCTGGTTTACACACGTCCAGTGGGGGATTGAAAACGCCATGGATAATGTGCAAAAATGCCCACTGGTTTTGGGGTCACCATTAGGAAACGTTTCAGAGTATCATTTGGCAGAGGTGCCCTGTGTTGGCAAGATCACCCTGTTGATGCCTAGCACAGAGGTAAGCATTAGACTGGGTATTAGGAGCAATTCCTTCCCCAAAGGGTGGTCAGGCATCGGAACAGGCTGCCCAGGGCAGTGCTGGAGCCACATCCCTGGAAGCGTTCACACACCGTGTGGATGAGGCCCTCAGTGACATGCATTAGTGGTGACCTTGGCAGTGCTGGGCAATGGTTGGACAGGATCTTAAAAGGTCTTTTCCAACCTGGTTGATTCTGTGGTTCTATGATTATCTGCTTCAGAGAGTGGCTCACCCAGCTGAGCCCCAGGAAACAAGAAAGAACACTGCTATTATTGCTGTTGAGTTAGCAGTGCTTGCAGTTGTGGCTGTTTCAAACTGCTACCTTAGGAGTTGACAGCCTTACCTCCTGAGCTCATGGTGAGTATGACCCTTAGAGGCCAAAGGCACGATTCATGAATAAGGAAGATCTTGTCAAAATCCTTGTTTTCTGGATGCTAAACAAAATATCCAGGTCCCTGAGGTTTGTGATTTCAGAAAATGCCTTTGTGAAAGCTGATATTGCTTCAGCCCCAGGGTCCTCAGGATCAGGAACGTGTGACACCAAGCTGATTAACCACACAGTCAGGCCCCGAATGGTTTTCATGTCATCATTTCCCATAACCAGGTCTGTTGCTTGAGTTAACAAGAATTGTCTTAAACAAATGTTAAATGAAAAACAATGTGCAGCTGAAGACAAGTGCAGCTGCTCAAGACCTGTTTTGGATCTCTGGCTGGCTGAGGACAGGCTATAGACACAGGAGTGGCACCTGTGCTGTCAGCCTTCCCAAAGGCTGCACTGGCTCAGGAATCCTCATAGCCAAACGGCTGCTAGGTGAAACCCCCCTGCTTTGACTCAGGGTGGCTTGCATAAGTGGAAAATAAACAAGAGGAACAGAAGTGGTCATGTGTGCTGGTGCAGAGAGGCCAAGGACTGGCTGCAGAACATGGGAAATAAACTTCTCTCACCTTTGAAATAAAGATATCGAAGACCTTGGGCAAACCAAGAGCATTATTAGCTGTATCTTTTTAGGATGGATAAATGATGCATGGAATCTGTGAGCCAGCCAGGAGGCCTCAGCAAGCAGATACCAACCTTGCTGGGGTGCATCCGGTCCTTCTTTGGAGCAGGGGGATGGGACGTGCCACCTCATGACGTCTCTCTGGCTGCATCATCCCACTGCTTTCCAGTTCTACCAGGGACTAGCATTAGCGTGTGAAATAAGAGGCCTTGGCTGGGATGTAGAAATGCAGCACAAGGGAGATGCTGATAAACTGTAAAGAGTCCTGCAGGGAATCAGTGAGATAGTTAAGGTGCTCAAGCCCATGGCATACAAGGAGAGGCTGAAGGAGCTGATTCTTCCAGCCTGGGGAAGAGGAAGGTTAGGGGGGAAGTAATTACTCTCTGCAGCTGTTTTTGTGGGAGGGGTATAGAGAACTCAAGGTCAAACTCTTCTGACAGATGCAGAAAGGGCAAAAAGGTGAAAGGGTTCCAAAATTTACAAGGGAAATTCTGACTAGATAAAGGGAAAGCCTCCTCCCTAAGGGTAGTGCAGCAATGGCACAGGTGCTGAGAGGGGCTGGATCTAGGCCTGGGACCAGCCCTGCTGTGAGCAAGAGTTCGGAGCAGAGGCCTCCAGACACCCCTTCCCATCTCAGTCTTCCTGTAAAACTCTTGATTCTAAACACACAGAGCCCTGTTTCCCTTTCAGGCACACAGCACACAGTAGTCTCCTTGATGAGCCAAACGCTCTTCATTCAAGTAACATGCCCAGCACCCGAATTTTTGACCTCTTGTCAGATGTTCAGCAGAAGAGTGTCTCTGACAGCCTCCAATGTTAAAGATGTTTCTCAACACCGGTTTTTAACATGTCAACATCCAATGTTGAAGATGTGTTCTCAACACTGAACACCACCCCATGGTTCTTGAGAGAGGCAAAAAGGTACCAGAGAAATTCAGTCGCTCTTCAGTAAGGCTTCCCTGTGCACTTTACAACAAGCCTAATTCGGTTGCATCTCCCCTTCCAGATACATTAGGGGCACATGCACCTATTTAGAAATGAAAGAAGAATTCTTCCATTTGGTGGCTGGTGTTAAAGGATCCATTGAACCACTTGACATCGTTCTGAACATGTCATCTAGCCAGAGTATGACTTGAGAGTTAAAAGAAAACCGATCCGAGAAATGTTTCCCTGCACAGGTACTGTCACATCCCCAGCACATCCCTGTGCTGTTCCTCATACTGAGGCATACTGGAATGCATGTTACAGGACAGCAATCTGATGGAGACATCAGTTTATGCACCAGGAGCCCTCAGGTGTGGGCACAGCAAAGTGTTTGGACATTCCTATCACAAAGAAACAATAAGCAAATCTCTGCCACTGAGAAGAGAAAGCAGTGTACATCTTACAGTGCATTAGCTAAGGATGAAGATCTGCAGTGACCAGGCAAATATACCAGGGACCCTATATTCCTTATACACAATGACAAACTCTCCAGCTTGAGAAAAGGCATCAAGGTGAGGCCCTGCCACAGCACAATGCATTCTCAGCACCTCAGTGCTTTCACGTCTCTTCCCTGTCACAGGGATGTGGCAATACTGATAGCTGTTCACTAACAAATTGTTACCACAGTGTGGGGACATATACAGGGGTTCCCTGCTGTTACGGCGATACTGTATTTAAATGGGCAACTGAAACTACCTTGGGTACTTAGTTTCCTTCCTTGCACAAGAAAAAGGTAAATGTGGGAAGGAGAGATACTCTTGGGAACATAAAAGCTAAGAAACTTGACTTCCAAAAAGCTGCCCTGCTTGCTAAGCAACAGCCCTATCACTCTCCGAAGTCCATCCTCCAACACAAAGGAACGCAGCCGTTAGGTGTACGTGGTAGGTGTAGAATGTGCTCCCGCACCACCTGCACGCGCTCCAAACGCCCCTTCCTGCCCCAAAACAGCGTTGTCGTGCACAAACGCTTCTCCGGGGGAGGACGCGGCTGCGGGGGAGCACTGCAGAGGGGACGGCACCCCCTTGACACACGCCTCACACCCGCACGGCGGCCCGGGCAGCACCGCGGTTCGCGGCGGGCCCCGGCACGGGAAAATGGAGCGTTCCCGGCGCGGCTCCCGGACTACAGCTCCCAGCGGCAGCCGCGGCGGGCGGGAGGTGCTGCCCCCGCCGCCGGGTGCGGGCTGCGTCCCGGGGCCCTCAGCTCGCGCTGCGCGGGAGGCGGCTCTCGTGGTGCCCCGCAGCGCCTCCGGGGGGTGCGGGGGTTTGTGGAGCCCTGGGCGTGAGGCGCGGAGCGCATCAGGGGCAGGCTTTAGGTTCGGGGGCAGTTCTAGTCCGCAGCTGGGCTGCTGCTCCGAGGGGCTGCAGGGGAGGCTTGGCAGAGAGCATGGGCGAGAGATGGCCTGCGGCTAGGACACGAGCTATTCATTAGCACCGAGATTTGTTCTGTATTCACTAGTGATCCCCTAGGAACCAATCCTGTCTCTACTCTTACGTTCTCCCTCCCACTCTTTTTTGTTCTGGGCATGTGTGCCATAGCCTTTGTCTTCCCTTCTTGAACCTACTCCCTTCCCCGTGCTATTTAGTGAAGAATCAGCAGTGAAACGGCAGTGGTTTAAGGTGTCATGTTTTGATTTTAAAGTCTGAATCAGGACAGGATTGAGGAGGCTTGGGATTTCCCCTGTCCTTGCTCATCACAAAAGACAAGGCAGTGTGGCTTAAGCAAGGGTCTGGAAACTTACCGTAGTGATGTGGGGCAAGAGGTTTGCAGGAGCTGTGTGTGCCCAAACACATAGGGGGGGCTACTGACATGAACTGGTAGCAGTGGGCAAGGTGGTTTTACCGTTTAGTCCCCATCATAGCTTGGGTTGGATTTCTCACAGCAGACTCCGGCTTTGGCTGGAGTCTGTCCACAATAACACTGCTGGGACACAAGCTGAGCATGGGCTACTTTCCCTAAGTACTGCTGTGTTGGCTCTGTGAAACAAGATGGAGCTGAGAGACATGTTCTGTCTATCCCTCTAGTCAGGGCTCTGCAAGGGGAGGAGGATCTGCTCTCCCATCACTTGCAGTTCCAGGTTCCCATCACTTGAGAACAGCCTGGGGCCCACCCTGGAGGGCACAATTAAAGACTGCACAGCAGATCTTCACGCCATGTGGTTTGGTGGAGATGGTGGGAGCAGTGTCTGCCCTCCCCCCTGCCTTCCCCCGACAGAGCAGCCTGGCTGTGGGACAAGGCTGGGAAGGAGGTGGGAGTACCGGGGCCTTTTCTTTCTCTTGCTGGTCGCCTCTGCTTGTTTCAGTTACCTTTCTGCATGAGCCTCTCCTGCTCTGATGGCAAAATGTCCTCATTTCCCAAACACTGGCATGTAGAGAGAAACATCAGGCCAGGCCAGGCAACTCAGGTGTGAAATACATTTTAATTGAGTTTTAGGAGCTGTAGTTTGTCTGTTGCTCGGCTGAGCATGGGCCGTTCAGAAGGTGAAGCAGACATTATGGGCAGAGGAGGGAGTGAAGGACTGCAAGAGGGGAGGGAATAGAGAGGAAAAGGTCACGAGAAGCAAACAAGAGCATGGATTTGTTTACGGATGTGTTTTAATATATCATCCCACAGTGCTGACCCGGAGACTGACAGCACACACACACAGACACGCAGACCCAGTGAGGGACAGCAGTGCACTTCAACACTAAGCTGCTGGCAAGCACATCCCAACACAGCACAACAGCACTTGGGGTCCCACCAGAGCTCAAGTGCAGACACAACCTGGGGCACAAGGATGCCGTAGGCCAGCACACATGCACCTACACACGTGCACAAAGAGAGCGAGCCACTGGTGACACTCGTCCATACACAGCCACGGGTGCAACACTTGTCCAAGTGCAGCAGCCAACGCACATATGTTCACCGCCCGTGCTCTGCCGTGCAGGGGAAACACACCAGGCAGCTGGTGTGCTCCGCAGTCTAACACATGAACAGCGCGGCTCAGACACAGCCCTGCACACTGAACCCCAACAGACACGCAATGCCTACATCCAGCAATGCTTATGACCCCAAAGCAAGGGACACAGGCGTAGGCCTCTCTCTCATCCTTCACCTGGTACATCTAGCTGGGGACACCCGAACTCAAGGGAGTTTGAAATGAGAGGGAACCAGGTGACAGTGAGGGAGAAAGAGCAAAAAAGGGAGCAGTGGAGCAAAGGGAGGTTCAGAGTCTGTGAGGTGGGGAAGAGCATCAGGGTGGCTGTGCCCTGTGTTCAAAGAACACTTGGGTTGCGAAAGTTGTGTCCGGCAAAGCGTGCTTCGTCGCCAAGCTCTTCCTCAATCCTGCAGGAGACAGAGAGAGCACATGTCAGGCCCTTGCTGTGAGGGAGCATTGGAAGCACCAGGGTATCAGAGAGAGGCAGTGCATCAGCAGGAAGCTGACATGGGCTCGAGGAGCCAAGAAGGAGGGAAGGAGTCTGCTCCAAACATCTCCTTGGGATCCTACTGTCATCTCTGCCTTGTCTTCATATCATTTCTCTCACAAGCCCCATCTACCCTAGGGCTTTCAGCTTCTCCCACCCCAGTTACTCACTCCTCCATTCTCTCTTTTGCATTCTGACCCCCAGAGCCTCTTACCTCATAAGCTGGTTGTATTTAGCCAGACGTTCAGACCTGCAGGGAGCACCCGTCTTTATCTGCAAAGCATTCCCCAAAACAAATACTGTTAAGACACTGTCATAACTCGCACCAGTTTCCCATGGGGAAGCAAGGGATTCTGTCTTCACACCCCTTCGCTCTCCTCCAGACTTGTGCATGGTCTGGGTTTCACCTACCTGCCCAGTGCACAGTCCCACAACCAGATCAGCAATGAACGTGTCTTCAGTCTCCCCAGACCGGTGGCTCACCATCACCCCCCAGCCGTTCTCCTGGGCCAGCTTGCAGCTAGAAGGAATGAGGGATGCAGTCAGCAGCTCCCACTCCTCTAACCGCCGCCTGCATAAGGTGAGGTCCAGACAGCCTCTCCTCCCACCATCAGCACCCTACGCTCTGGTAGATACAAAAATCTATTCATCCAATGGATAGATGACACCCTGCTGTGATTCATCACCAACCCTTTCACAGGACAACAAGGGCAGTGGGCTGGACTTACGCTTGGATGGCCTCCGTGACAGATCCAATCTGGTTGACTTTCAGCAGGAGGCAGTTGCAGGCCTTCTCTTCAACAGCTCGCTCAATGCGCTTGGGGTTTGTCACTGTCAAATCATCTCCCACTATCTGAATCCCCACATTGGCTGTGAACTTGGACCAGGCTTCCCAGTCATCTTGGTCAAAGGGATCCTCAATGGAGACCACTTGAAGGGACAACAGAAGAGATGAGTCAAAGCTGCTTCCCTTCCCACCCCAAAAACAGTGGGCATGTACCTGTTAAGTGTGTCACCCCAGTGCTGATTCTCTGCTACCAAGCACAGCAGCTCACCTGGATAATCACGTACAAAGCTTTGGTAGAGGTCACCCAGCTCATCTGCAGAGATGTAGCGGCTTGGGTCATCTGGCGACTTGAAGTCCAGGTCGTACTTGCCATCACGGTAGAACTCGGAGGCTGCCACATCCATCCCAATGACAATCTTGTCCGTGTAGCCTGCCTTGTCAATAGCTTCCTTGAGGAGCTCCAGAGCTGGGAGGAGGAGAGTTGCAGTCAGCCCATATAGAAAGCTCTGCCTTTCAGTGAGAACCTCCCCTGGGAGCGTTCTGAGAGCCACTGAAGGGTCTGGCAGTGAGATGGGAGTAGTAAAGGGAACCGAGAGAACAACAGAAACGTGCCATGGAGCTGTGGAGGCCATGTCCAAAGGGAGGAGACAAGCTGGGGGAAGTCCTTGCAGAAGTGTGCACGCACATAAAAAGTATTTATGAAAAGGCCACAATGGATCAAGGCCATCACAAGGTGAAGTAGTTTAGGAACCAATCCCTAACACAGGAGGTCAACAACACTGAGGCATCATATTTTGAACCCATCTTTGGGAAACACTATGAGCTGGGTATAGGAAGCAGCAGCATTGCAGGCAGAGGTACCACATCTCACCTTCGCTGTTTTCCAGGATGTTGGGGGCAAAGCCTCCCTCATCACCCACATTGGTAGCATCCTTGCCATACTTCTCCTTGATGACGCTCTTGAGGTTGTGATAGACTTCAGCCCCGATGCGCATGGCATCGCGGAAGCTTTCAGCTCCTACAGGCAGGATCATGAACTCCTGCATGGCCAGTTTGTTGCCTGCGTGGGAACCTCCATTGATCACGTTGAAAGCCTGGAAGAGTCCATAAGAGAATCAGAGCTGAAGGTGCCTATCCTGGCACCACCTAGAGGAGGCTCCCACCATGCTCATTCATGACATCCCACAGGATAACATAACACATCAGCTACAACTCATCAGACCAAAGGCACGTAGTCCTGGGGTCTTCTTTCCAACAGTGGCTCATGGCAAATGGTTGGAGAGGACTTTCCTTCCTAATTCATAGATTCTTATCATAGAATCATAGAATGGTTTTGGCTGGAAAGGACCTTGAAAGAACCAAGCCCCTTCCCCTAGAGCAGGTTGCTCCAAACCCCTGGCTCCAACCTGGCCTTGAACACTGCCAAGGATGGGACAGCTACAGCTTCTCTGGGCACCCTGTGCCAGCGCCTGAGCACCCTCACAGGGAAGAGCTTCTGCCTAAGAGCTCATCTCAATCTGCCCTCTGTCAGTTTAAAGCCATTCCCCCTTGTGCTGACCCTGCAGGCCCTTGTCCAAAGCCCCTCTCCAGGTTTCTTGTACAGATTTCTTTATGCACTGGTGCTGCTCTAAAGTCTCCCCTTAAGGAGCCTTCTCATCTCCAGGCTGAATCAGCCCAGCTCTCTCAGCATTTCTGCAGAGCAGAGATGCTCCAGCCCTTGCAGCATCATGGTGGCCTCCTCTGGACTCACTCGAGCAGTTCCGCATCCCTCTTGTGCTGGAGCCTCCAGGAGGATTCCCTGTAAGAGATCTCCTGAGCTCTATGTGTTCATGTGTGCTATGTTTATCTGTATTTGTTTATCAGCAATGCAACATCAGCCCCTCCTCCAGGACCTTTCTCCTTGACTCTGAGAAAATGTTAGTACCCACAACACCCTTTGTGATGGAATTTCACAGAGCAGCTACCCCTGCTGTGAAGACCCATATGTCCTTGTTTTGAACCCTGCCCCAGGGGGTTCACATGATGCCCTCTGGTTCTTGTGCTAAGAGTGAGATCCTCAGTCAGCTCCCACCACAACCTGTCTTATCCTCCTCAGGCCCCTCTTTTCCATGTTGAAACCTGTCAAATCCCAGGCCTTGGTTTGCTTCTTTAAGTACAGTGCACTCAGCTGATGTTTCAGTCCTATATTCCTTCCTTCTCCACCTCCCATCACACTCCTTGAAGTTTCTTTTGGAGTTCCTGCAGGTGGATGTCAAGGACAGAGGGTTCTTACTGGCACAGGAAGGATGAGATCAGAGTTGCCAGCCAGGTCAGCAATGTGCCGGTACAGGGGGAC
The DNA here is from genome assembly GCA_002631895.1 of Agapornis roseicollis. Classification (NCBI taxonomy): domain Eukaryota; kingdom Metazoa; phylum Chordata; class Aves; order Psittaciformes; family Psittacidae; genus Agapornis; species Agapornis roseicollis. The sequence goes on from NDXB01018992.1 coordinate 11,116, forward strand.
ATCCTTCTCTGCAGCTCCTGCCTTGCACACAGCCAGCGAGACTCCCAGGATAGCATTGGCACCGAACTTGGCTGTGGGGGAAAGCAAGGAGGAGTTAGGCTTCTCACCAGCAACCTCCTGCCCAGCAGTGCCCTTGCCAGCCTTGGGCTCACCACAGCTCTGACAGTGCCCCCCGCTCCAGCCCCTTGCAGCCTCCCCTGCTCTTTAATTCCCAGGCCAAAAAAGAGGGATGGATTACATTTGTTCTCTGTGCCATCCATCTCAAGCATCAGATTGTCTATCTTCTCTTGATCCACAACAGAGAGGCCCTGCAAGAAAGAAAAGGGCTTCTGAGAAGGAGAGGCTGAGAAGAGCTGTTGGCTCTGGTGTGCAAGACAGGAGACGTTGATGGATAAAGCTGTGGGGTACAGGGACTTCTATAGCTTGTGGGGGAACATATGCACACAAAGCTTTGGAAACGAGTGCCTTGGTATGTAGTCAAGTTAGGTAACCACGATGATGCTGCAGTGCAGTGTAGATGTGCCCACACTGGAGGAGGGATCAGGCAAGGCCACGTGTTGCTGGGGACACAGGACTGCCTTGGGGATTTACCTAGCCTTTTGGAAGCTTCCCCGGAGCTTTGTGGTACTATGACCACACAGAAGCTAGGCACATGCAAGCAATGTAGACTGGATGGAGCTGTCCCCAGGAGGGAGAGTGGCCTAACCCATGCCCTCCACCAGGCTGGCTGTTTTTCTGGGGTGGAGATTGCTGGGCTCTCAGGCAGACCTCCCCGCAGGCTGCTCAGGGTGTAACGTGTGGCTTTAGCTCGGCTCTCCTCAGAGCAGGCTCCAGGTCTTCAGGTGTAAGGAGGCTGCAGATGTGACGCCACTGCTGTGCAGCCCGGTGCTGTGCCAGACCTGGCACGCTATGGTCATTGCTCATTGCACCACGAGTGCTGGGTGGGACGAACAGGGTGTGAGGACACAGACACAGGGTGAGATTTGGTGCTTGAGGAGGAGCACATCTGAAAGAGGGGAGGGAGCTCTGCAGAGAGCATTGAGGGGACTAGTTAGGTGGAGGAGATGCTGCAGTGGGTCATGTAGCGTTAAATCCTTTCCACCCAGAGGGAAGCTTGCTGTGGGCACATACAGGCATGGAGGACAGGAGGGGTGCACCCAAGTTCACAGAGAGCATCACTATGTCTGTTAACCCAGTGAAATGAACAGAGGCAGAAACAGAGATCAGGGGACAGAGATGGACCAGAGTAAGCGATGGACAAGGGAGAACAAAGAGAAATCCTTACAGAGCCCACGAGAGCTGGGGCAACAGTGCTGTTGATATGATCCACGGCCTGCAGGACCCCTAAAGAAGGGAAGAGACAGAGAAAAAGAGAGAGAGAAAGAGAGAGTGAGGCAAAAAGAGGAGAGTGGAAAGAAGGAGGGAGAGGACCAATAGAGAGACAGAGAGGGACAGCGAGGGAAGGTTGAGGCCTGATCTTTCACTTTAGCTCTGTGTCTCTGTGGTCCCCCTGAGGGTCACATCCGCAGCACCGCAGCAGCCAAGCGGCAGCCCCGGCAGAGCCCTGTGCACAGGCACCTCCCCACCTTTCCCGAGGAAACGTGACTTGTCGTTGTCCCGCAGCTCCAGCGCTTCGTAGATCCCAGTGGATGCGCCGCTGGGGACCGCTGCTCGGAACATGCCTGGGGAGCAGTAGAACACACATGTGAGGCGAGCAGAGGGAGGGAGAACCCTCACGGACCTGCTGGTGTCCTGCTGCCCTGGGAAAGGATGGGACAACTGCTTGTGGAAAAGGATGGCCCCTCGGGGCTGGTTGTCTCAGAGGTGGAGCACCAGGCAGCAGAAATAAAAGCACTCAGGAATTCCAGGCTGAGAAACCTGGATCCAAGGCGCCCCGAGGTCCACGTTGAACTCAGCACTATGGGTGACACAGGGTGGAGGTCTGGTTTCTCAGCCCTCCTCCTGGTTCCAGAGGCAGCCTGACCCATGGCCAGCAGCTTCCTCCCCCTCAGACTAGGGCTGGGTTTCTGTGAAGAAGGGATGCCTGCTCTGGCCCCCCACTGCTCCTCACCCCTCAGCCCACCCAGCTCTGGGCCCAGCCCAGTTCTTCCATATGCGCACATCCATACCTGCACAGGGAACAAACCTTCCTTCCCCTGCCTCATGAGCATGGCCATGGGTGTGTTTCCAAACTGGTACTGTGCTGCAGCACTAAAAGCACAGCTGCAGCTGTCCATCACAGGGATTTGCCCAGGGAAATACATCTGTGTTAATGGCACTTTCCATCCCTGATGCTAGCAGGCACATGGCTCAGTCACACAAGCCCCACTGGGTGGGCAGCACGTCCCCTGTTGTCCTTACCACGTACCTTTGTGCGTGTAAAGGTCCACCTCAACAGTGGGGTTCCCACGGGAGTCCAGGATCTCACGTGCATGGATCCTCTCGACTGCCATGGCGTGCCTGTGGAGAGGACAGGACATACCCAGCTCTGTGAGGCCCCCAGGATGTGGTGCTTCTAATATCTAAACAGGACACTGTCAGGGAGAAGGGAGCTCAAGGAAAACAAACCTGAGGAGCTGGAGCTAAAAGTACAGGCTCGAGAATGTAGGAATTGGTACTAAACCACAGCGGGTTTAGTGTGGAAATCTACCCACGATCTGCCCAGGAACTGGTTCTCTGTTCGAGTTCACTCTGCCGCTTCGCTGCCCGTGGCACACTGGGAAGCTCCCACTCCCCTCTCCCTGCACCACAGCTGAACTCAGCCCCTTTATCAGGGCTCCCGACGAGAGCAGAGATGGATGGCAGAGAGCAGGAGGGACACAGGCAGCAGAGGGAGGATCAACACGTCCCGTTTCCCCTTGCCGGGGGGTGAGGATGGTCCCTGCCAGGGCAGCCCAGCTTGGCGGCTGCCGGGGCCAGAGCTGGGCACGGGGTGTCTGGGCCATGGGGACCCTCATCCCGGTCCTTGCAGTGTGTCCCTGCCCCAGCACCCGGCTCAGCCCTCCTGCCGGGTCAGGTAGTGCTGAGTTAGAGCTGGAGCTGGCCAGCAGCCTGAGGAGCCATCTTGTTGAAGGCCCTCACATGGGAGAGAGGGCTCTGAAGGGAAGGGGGGACCTGGTCCTTTGCTCCTGAGATGGGTGACACCTCCGTAGGATGGGAAGGGTGAGGAAACCTGGCGTTTTGGGGCACTGGGTTAAACCTGAGGTGCAAACCAGGCTGGTTGGTGAGGGTGGCTGTTTGAAAAAGCTTCTCTTGCTGAAATTAGATCCTGAAGGGGTCCAGAGCCACTCGTTTTCCTCCCCCATAGCACTGCCTTATTCCCCTGCCATGGGGCCATGTGATGCTGGGGAGCTGCCCCCCCCCCATAGCAGAAAGAGCAGCAGGTAGGTGTGCATCACCCCATGTCCCCAGCCCTGGCAGGCTCTCCTCCTCCAGCCCCCAGCCATGATTCACCTCAGCAGGGCCGGCCCCACGCACAACCCCGTGCAGAGACTGTGGTGCGTGTGAGCGGAAGCGGTGCAGGGCGGTGGGACTGCAAATAGCACATCATGGCACCGAGCAGAGCGGGGAAACTGGCTGGGAAAAGCAGGAGCTGGCTCTTGAGCCCATTGCCTCAGGTGGTGGAGATGGCCCTGCGCTGGGGTTTCGGCTTCCCGGAGTGGGGAGCGACACCAGGGCTCTCTGGAGCCCGCGCGGGGCCCTCCACCATGTCCATCTGGGCTGGGATCCCCCATCAGCTGCTTTGGCAGCGCTCCTCATGCCATCTGGCACACGCTGCAGGAACTTCCTCCAGAGCTGTGCCTGTGCAGCTGCGAGCTTCCTTTGCAGCAGTGCCCTGGCCATGCCCCAACAGCCTCCACAGGAGATGGAGGAACAGGACTGATTCTATTAACGTGCTCTTTGATAGCAAGACCTGTGCCAGATGTGGTGCCTCTCTGCTCCTGTGGTCAGGTTGCCCCTGTCACATCCTTCTGCCCATGTCCACGGGCCCCTGTTGAGGCCAGCTGGGAGGAAACAAAATCACAAGCCCAGATCCAGCCTTGCACACCCCAGCCCATCACTCACTTGATCTCTTCTCCCCTCTAGTCCTGTAAATCCTTTTCTCCACTTGTGCTGCTGCCCTGTGTCCCTGCATTTGCCCTCCTTTGAACAGTGCGAAGAACCACCCTGAAATCCCTGGCGTCCGCTGCACTGTCCTAAAAGGAGGTCAGAGGGGGATAAGCTGGGATAAGAGATGGGGACTGAGCCATGACCAGGAGCTCGTAGACCACAGTGAGGAGCAGAGAGGAGCCAGGCTGGGGCTGGGGCTGGGCAGAGCATCCCAGGAGACAGCCGCTGCTGCGGTGCCATCCCGAGGGCACTGCCTGTGGCCAGGGCACCGCGGCCCCCCCTCCCCGCCAGGCAGACAAGCGTGGTGAGACCTTTCCCCCAAGCTCCCGGTGCTGCTGCGATCCCCCCGGGCTGGGCACTGCTCCCAGGAAGCGCGCACTGCTGCAGTGTCGTGGCTGATGCAGCTATTGCTTGCTTGCCTGTCACCTCCTCTCCCTGCTGCCCCCCTCCTCTGTGTGCTGTGGGGCTGTGCAGATGAGAAAACATCCCTTCTCCTCCCTCCCGCCCTCCCTTCCTGCCTTCTTCCCTCTCCGTGAGCCCCGTGTTTGTGTCAACACCTGGGGAGGCTGGGGACTGGTCTGCTCTGAGGCTGGGTCCTTTCCCCAGCGGTGTCCAAACTGAGCTTTGCCTCCTCCCCACCCGCATCTGCCGGTAAAGCTCCATCCCGCAGAGCCTGCCGGCAATGCCCTTGGGAGCAGCGCCTATCCTTGTTGACTGCTCCCCCTCCCCCCCCGCAATCCCCTGGGTTCACATCCGAAACGATGCTTTCCCGGGGTGGGGAAGGAGGGAGCACCTGAAATTAAAATACGAAAGAAAAGTGAGCAGAGTGGGGGTGAGGAGGAAGAGGTGGGAGGAGCAGGGGGAGGAAGCGAGGGGAGTTCGGTTGTTAATGCCGCTCAGCGTAGACCTTCTCCGCAGGGACCCCAAAGTGCGTGTGGGGTTTGGAGGACACGGGGTGGGGGCCAGAAACGTGCATGTGGTGAGGAGGGCGCTGGCCATGGAGAGACACTTACCTTCCTAGGGCAGGGATGAACGAGAGACACTGAGAAAGTACTGGTGGAAAGGAGCGAGGACGGAGCTGAGGAGGGATGCAGGACCTCAAGGGGAGATGATGTGTCCTCTAAGCCAACGGCGGCGGCAGCAGCAGGATGGAGACGCCCCTGATAGGGCCGGGACAGCAGCATGTGACCCAGAGCTGCGATGAGTCAGGATTTAGCAAAGCTTTGCAAACAGCACGTAGAGGATGGAGAGAGAAAGAGGGAGAGACAGACAGTGGATAGACGTAGACAGACAAGGGTGAGGAAGCCGGGAACGGGAGTGGGTGTGCAGGATAAACAACTCCAGTCACTCCAGGCTCATTAATTATTTTTATTCAAATCAGAAAATGTTGTAGGATTTTTGGGAGGCATACGTTGAACCACAGAACCTGTAACGTTTCCCTTTTCCCTCTCAGGCCTACTGAGGAGAAGGCACATGAATGCAGTGACTCTAAAAGCCCACTGCAGTACCTCAGGGCAGCTTCCAGGACCAGGGTGGGCAGCCCTCCTGTTTTCTTCTCCAGGGGCAAGCTGAGGTGAGGGGGGTCTGGTACCTACGACTGCACGTGTTGAGGAAGGCATCTCCAAACCTAGACTGGCTCTGGGTACAGGTGTTAAAACCAGGTTCACTCAGTCGCATCACCCTGCCCTGATCTCTCCATTTCCTGAAGAAGGAAAGAGGGACAAGTTAAATGACTCCAGGCCAGAATTCCTTTCTCCACTCACGTCTGCAAGTGGGGATGGGGATGGCCAGAGGGTTGTGGTGCTGGCCATCACAATCAGGTTGTGAAGCCTGGTCTCTGTTTCAGACTCTTTGCCTTTGGGACTGACATCTCTCAGTCTTCTCCTCATGTAATCTACAGAAGGAGAGGCTTGATCAGCATGTCTGATCCTCTCCCTTTCCCTTCACTTCCTTCCTCTGGCCATGCTGGTCTCACCTTTTCTTCTTCCTGCTTTCTCTGACGGATTTCTTTTGCCACTGCTTGCTCCTCTTGCTTAACTACATCCTTGTCCAGGCGCTGCAGGTGTGGCAGCAGGGCCAGGACCTCCAGCCGGTAATCAGTCTTCTCAGAGCATGGGTTATCCAACAGCACCAGTGCCTGCAGCATGGGCAGGACCTGCAGTTTTGCCACCTCCTGAAAGTTACTGATCCTATTGTTCCTGAAGAAGAGGAAGCACAGGGAGGAGGGCAAGAGACATGTGCAAATAGTGAGATCCCTTTGGAACAATAGAGTGACAAGACAGACAAAGCAGGACTTCTCAGCATGATAGACTGTAGACTTTAGATCACAGACCTGTGATCTACAATACAGATCTGCCTGCAGCTCCTCAGACTGAGGGACAAAAAGGACATCTCTGGATTTCTCTGTGCTCAGGCAGTCCACAGAGTTGTGTGGTATCACCATCGTCTTGTATGGCAAATGACAAGAAGGGCACTTCACTCATGTCCAGGACACAGAGAACACACTGAGAGGGATACAGAGTACTATGGCAAGGAATAGCAAGTATGAGGTGGGTATGAGAGTGACTGAGAGGCAGATCTTTCCTGAAAAGCCCAGGAAAGGCCCTGGCTGTTGTAAACCTCAACAGCCAAATGCTGAACATCAGGTAGGACAGTAAAGGTCAACCTATTCCCATCAGCTCTTTGACTTCCAAAGAAACCAGAACATCCTAAAGATCTAAACAGGAATACAGCCTGGTCCCCATCAGATCAGGGAGGACCCACCGTAGGTTGAGGTACTGAAGGCACTTCATACTAGTAGAGAATCCATTCAGGGTCTCAAGCTGGTTGTCACGCAGGTGCAGAGTTGCCAGCTTCTCCAGCCCTTCCAGGCCTTCAAGGCTCGAAATGGTGTTCTGGGCCTGAGCACCAGGGAAGGAGGAAGATAGAAGGAAAAAGGGGACACACAGGAGAGGGAACAGCAGTTATTTCTGGCCTTTAAAGCTCTTGCTACCCTTCAGAATCCCTGGCACTCATAACACAGTCTTTTCTGAAGCTAGATTGGGTTGTTCAAGGTCTTGGCCAAATGGGTGCTAAGTATTCAGATTTAAGGACCAAAAGTTTACTGGAAAAGTGTTCTCTGTAGCATCACTTGGTGACAGAGACAAAGCAATGCCAGGTGAACACACTGCTGCCAGCACAGCACCCCCTTCCATGGCAGTGCCAAATCTGGGTCCCTAAGACCACAGAGAGCAACAGTGTGGAGCGGAAAGGGTGGACCTAAGACTGAAACAAGTGTATTTAAAGGATGAATAACCAGCCTCTCTCAGTTACTCCATGTAGTCCAGGGATCTTCATCAGCTGCTTCTCACGTAGGGGAAATCTACTATCAAGAAGTCTCCTCCTCTCCTCTAGAAGCAGAAACAGAAGCAGGCTACGTGTTCCTGAGAGAGGTTGCAGGCATGGTGGTTGGTTTAATTTTAAACTTTTCCAGATATAATTGTTGCTCTCCATCCATAGGTGTACCTCCTTGCAACAAATCTGACAATCTTATGGTGGGAAGTCCAGCATCCCCATCACTGAATTTCATTCACTCCATTGTGATGTAAGTTATGAGACAGGGACATACAAAGTGCTGGGCTGAGGGCTGGGCTCAGTGGTCTTGGAAGGCTTTTCTAACCGAAAGGATTCCATGAGTTTCAGCCATAGTTTCGCAGCAGGCTTTTGGCTGGAAAAGGCCACTAGAGGTCTCCTGGCCTAGCTCAGCGCAGTGCCAGCGCCCAGCTAGCTCAGGCTGCTCAACCCCTTCTGCAGCCGCGTTTGAAACATCTCTGGTAACTACAACCACCCCTCTGCGTTCTTCACCCTCAGAACGGGGGGGCTTCGCTTGCGGTTGGGGCTGCAGTCTCTAAGCACGCGGATACCTGGGCAGGAAGCAGGGAGAGAGGTCCTGATGGGCTCCCTGAGCTTTGTCGGTACCCCAAGACTAATAAAAGGGGCACATGCTGAACTGGTGGGGTAGGAGAATGGTTTAGGGCTGGGTCACAAGGAAAAGAGCATGTTGTAGGAAAGGAGGATTTTGATGGAAACTGGACAATGGAGAGTCTGGACCAGCTGGGCCAAATAAAGAGGGTTGACACAGGGACAAAAAGAGGAAGGTTGGAGATAGAGTGAAGGTTGTGTGAACAGATTTAACAGCAGGAAGGATTAATACACTGAACCTCAGAGCATGTCAGGAGCTGGTGTGGGAAACAGGGAGGGGAGCTCACAGACCACTGCTCTGTAAGATGCATAATAACCTCCTGACATTCTCATTTTCTTCATGACTTGAGTGTGGCCTGAACAGCTCTGGCCCTATAAGCACTACCAGGGCAATGCGGAAAAGGTTTTTTCCAGGGTTGGTTGTTGGGGTTTTTTCCCTACATCAAATAACATTCCTTATGACACCTTTGAGTGACCACATCATCACCATAGTTCAGATACCAGTTCTTCAGATAGATGTGATGTTACCATTTCCTATAGAAAGCTACTAGAATGTGTTGCCTGTGGTCGCCTCCCCCCTTGCTGCATCCCTGGCCTTACTCTATCTGGTTGTTGTCACCACTGCTGCAATGACTGAGAGCTAACGAAGCCTTGCTGACAGGGCTCTGACAGGGAGCAGTGATGCTCAAACTGTCCCAATGGGACACAGCCAGCTCATAGTCGTCTCACTAGTAGGTATAACTTTATTAGTGCTCCCTTTCATCTGCAACTGTGTCATACATTAACATTTGGTTCCACTTCTTTAAGCTGAACTGTTTGTCTTGAACCCTGTCCTTAAGGCATCAACTATATCTACCCATGGCTCAAGTAATACTGAAATCTTTATACAGAAAGCAAAGCACCTCCAGGAGAGAAACCTCCTTCCAGAATGAAATTCAAGCCCCAAAGATTGCTGAGAAATGAATCAGTTATTCTTGTTTTAATAATCACATCTTGCAATTTGCCTGCTTCACATGTGCAGCTCAGAAATCCCTCAGTCATGCCAGTAACCTTTAAATCATGGCATCATAGAATCATGGAATGGTTTGGGTTGGAAGGGACCTTAAAGCTCATTCAGTTCCAACCCTCTTCCATGGGCAGGAACAGCTTCCGCTAGACCAGGCAGGTCCAAAGCCCCATCCAACCTGGCCTTGAACACTGCCAGGGATGGGGCAGCCACAGCTTCTCTGGGTACCCTGTGCCAGTGCCTCAGCACCCTCACAGGGAAGAGCTTCTGCCTAAGAGCTCATTCATCTCAACCTCCCCTCTGTCAGGTTAAAGCCATTCCCCCTTGTCCTGTCCCTACAGGCACTTGGCAAAAGTCCCTCACCAGATTTCTTGTAGGCCCTGTGCTGTGTTTGCTTGCCTTCAATCATTCACTAAAGTCACTGTTTTCACTTTGAAATGCTGTACTGTATCTAGTGACTTATCCAATTCATCCCTCGTTTGAGCACCCTCTAGTCCTAAAATCCCAGCTTTCCACCAGAAAATTGCAGGCAATCTCAGCAAGCCATCTCCTCTGTTTTCTGACACGGAGTCTTGTTTCTAAAAGCCTTTAGAATCTGTAATTGCTTTTTAAGGGGTAGTGACTCAGGACACAATATCTAGGCTTTGCAAGCTGTAGCACTGTGTGATGCATGGAACTAAGCTATGCCTACTTTCTTCACTCGCATCTCTAGGAGTAAGTGTTCTCTGAAGCAACAGTTTATGATGTTAGGAAATTGCTTTTCCTGTCTTAGTTTCACTGCAATGTTTAACCAGCTTCCTTTTGGCAGCTGAAGGTGTGAATCATATAATTGTACTGGTTTTAAACCAGTATTTGATTAGGCCCATCAGAGAGGAGAAAGAGGCATCACCTCCCCCTGTCACCCAGAGCAAACCTGGTGCTTTCCCCACAGATCTCTGAGGGTCTCAGGGCACAGGGAATACAGGCTTGCCTAACACTGCCAGAAGAGAATACCCACAGGAGGGGAGAACCCAACACACTGAACTCTCCTCTGCTGTTTGCAGAGCTAGTACTGGTCAGTGGCTGTTCCCTCCACACTGTCTGGGCAGACAGTGAGGAGCTGCCCCAAAAGAAGTGATTTTGTCTCTTTACCTCTCTGAAATCTTTCCTCTCTCGGGCTGAGAAGATTGGACTGATTGCACTAGCACAAAATTTGTGCTGCTTTGAAGGGCACAGGGTCTCCCTTCCTCACACAAACTGGAGGTTCCAGGCTCTGGAGCAGCTCTGTCCCACTCCCCAAGCTGGCTGATCCCTTACCAGATAGAGGGTCTTGAGCTTGGGAAGGCTGAGTCCTGCTGTGCTCTTTAGCTTGTTTCCTCGCAGCTCCAGGGTTTGCAGGCTGAACAATTGGTCATGACTCAGGCCCAGCGCTGTCTGGATTTTGTTTTCTGAGTGCCAGAGGAGGAAGGGAACAATGAGAGAATTAATCCCACCTGAAGAGAGTGTCCTGTGGGCACAAGAATGAGGGAGGGATCTTGATCACCTTTCATGCTGAGGTTGGCTAAGCGGGGGTGAGTAATGCCCTCCATGTTCTTGATGTGGTTGCGAGCAAAGCTGATGACCTGGAGGTAAGGCAGCTCCTGCATGCAGGCACTGCTCAGCAGGTTCCCATCCACCTTCAGCCAGAGCAGGTGGGTTAGGCTGTTCAGGGGGGCCAAATCCTGCAGCTTGTTCTCTGACAAGTCCACGTACCGCAGGTGAACGAAGGTTTCAAGGAGGTTGATGTCTGTCAAGCCCCTGTGGGAGGGAGGATGTGAATAAAGTAGCTCTCATAGTTCCCTCTGCTACCAGCTTACAGCTGCTGGAGGGAGGGCATCCTTCTCTCCCACTTCCCTGCTGTCCTAGGAAGTCTTGCTGGAAAGAAGGAAGAAAAAGACAGGTGATAAGGACAGGCTAAAACAGTCTGTAAGGAAGGCTGAATTGTTAAGATCGGACTCACTTTCCCAGCACACAGAGTACTTGCTCCCATTGAATTGTATCTGTTAGGAGAGGGCAGAACCAGAGCAGAGAAAAAGGTTAAGCTGGGGGAGAAGGGTGTCTGTTAGGCAGCAGTGGCAAAAACAAGGAATGTGTGGAAGCACTTTCTAAGTGGGAAAAAGCTGGTTGAGATACCTACGAGGCTGCTGAAAGACACACTGTTATGGAGGCCTGTTAGTTAGGTCTAGGGTATATTGACAGGGCTGAGGCTCCAAATTGTCCCAAGGCCATTGTGACACTGTATTTAAGTGCACATCTTCAAGGTTAGCAGTTACCAGCAGAGATGCTTAATGGCTATTTCTCAAAGTGACTGTGGGGACGCCACCATCTTTGGGTCCCCTTAGGAGACCACATTGAGGGCAGGCTCCCCTCAGTGGAGTGGGACATGGATGTTCCCACCATTGCGCCTGGCCAGGCGCTGAGAAAGGACAAGCGATGCTGAGGTGCAGAATGGAAGCCAGATGGCTGGAAAATACAGCCTGGAAACACTCCTGCCCCACACAGCCAACAACCAGTGGCCTCACAGCACAGCTGCTCTGTGGCTACAGAGATGCCTGGCAAGAAGGAGGCTTTCTCCCATATGAACACAGGCTGAGAAGAGAGGCCTGGAGAAGGCTCCTTAAAGGGAGACCTTAGAGCAGCTCCCAGTGCCTAAAGGTGCTACGAGGAACCTAGGAAGGGGCTTTGGACAAGGGCCTGTAGGGACAGGACAAGGGGAATGGCTTTAACCTGACAGAGGGGAGATCGAGAGGAGATGTTATAAGGAAGCTCTTCCCTGTGAGGGTGCTGAGGCGCTGGCACAGGGTGCCCAGAGAAGCTGTGGCTGCCCCATCCCTGGCAGTGCTCAAGGCCAGGTTGGACACAGGGGCTTGGAGCAGCCTGCTCCAGTGGAAGGGGTCCCTGCCCGTGGGAGGGGTTGGAACGGGATGAGCTTTAAGGTCCCTTCCAACCCAAACCTTTCCGTGCCTCTCCCGGGGCAGATGTTGCACACTCACTTGCATTTGGCTTCAAATTTGACATAGGCATGGGCCAGGCCGTTGCTGGTCTTGCAGAGGAGAGAGAGACCCTCCTTCAGAACCTCCTCCGTCAGGGGACACGGAGCCGGTGCCTGGGAGAGAAGGAGAGAGCTCACCACCAGCGCCGGCCTAGCCGCGGCCACGGGGTGCTGAACCCCCTCCCTCACCTGCTCCTCCTCTTCTGCCGCCTCTTCCTCTCCCGCCGCCTCCTTCTCCTCATCCTCTTCTTCCTCGCCCCCCTCCTCCTCTTCTTCCTCGCCCCCCTCCTCCTCCTCCAGCTCCTCTTCCTCCTCCAGCTCCTCGTCTTCCATCCTCACCGGGCCCGCTCCCCGCCGCGCTGAGGCAGCTCCCTCCGGCAGCTCGGGCCGCGGCGTGCCGCTGCCATGGAAACCGGGCAGGCGGGGCCTGTAGCTCCCAGCCGGGGCCTCAGCGCCCCCTGCGGGCAGGGCGCCCCTCGTCCCGCCCCTATCCCCTCCGCATGGATGAGCTCCGGGGCCTCGTCAGCTCGGAGGCTTCTGGAGCCGCACGGGCAGCGCATCCCGCAGCTAACGCTCGGCGTCCTGCAGCAAGGCGGGCGCTGCTGGTTTGCCCTCCGCGGGCCATCTACGCTTCCAGTGGCTTCTTTATTCACCCTCCTGCTGGCAATGCTCCGTCCAGCTGACTGCTTGTGTTAGCTGGCGGCTCTGCCTGCAGCAGCTTGTCTTTCTGGTGTTGAATTCCACGCGGAGAGCTCAGGGTATGGATCACCTGCATTAGAAGCGCTTTCACTGAATGGAGCGGTTTGGGTTGGAAGAGACCTTAAAGCTCATCCCGTTCCAACCCCTGCCACGGGCAGGGACACCTTCCGCTGGAGCAGGCTGCTCCAAGCCCCTGTGTCCAACCTGGCCTTGAGCACTGCCAGGGATGGGGCAGCCACAGCTTCTCTGGGCACCCTGTGCCAGCGCCTCAGCACCCTCACAGGGAAGAGCTTCTTTATAACATCTCCTCTCAGTCTCCCCGCTGTCAGGTTAAAGCCATTCCCCTTGTCCTGTCATTTCAAGCCCTTATAAAACGTTGCTTTCCATGATCTTTTGTGATCCTGCTCTACTCTCGCAAGTGCTCCTGGCCCTTCCTTGCTGGGTGATGTCCGAAATGATCAGAAGTATATCCAGAGAGCTGAAGGATCATTTCAGTGGGAAGAGACTGCTGAAGGTTGTCCTGCCCAGCTCAAAATGGAGCTGGCTTCAAGATTAGGCTGGGCTACAGAGGGTGGTGGCCACTCATACAGCAAATAATCTGTGTGGAAAGACATTCATTCCCCCGGTAACTGCTTAATTAACTGCATGTGGAGCAGAATGAGGCTCTGCACGGAGCCTCCCATGATGTGTTTCCTCAAGATGCCAGGGAGTGCCTTTTGGGGTACAGTGCCCTGACCCGCTGTGGTGAGGATGCTTCAGCCCTCTTCTCCAGGCTGGGGTGCTGGGGAGGGCTGAAGCTGCAGTGCCAGTGTGTGCCATCAGTGCCTGCGGGGCTGTGCCCCCTGTGTCTGACAAGCAGAGCTGGGTGTTTTGTGCTTAGTACCAAAGTCCAAGGCCCTGCTCCCTTTCCCTCCAGTGCTCTTTGCCTCCTTGCAGCCCCTGGGCAATGTCCGTGTTAGGTAAGCTGGTCCAAGCTCAGCTGGACTCAGCCATCAGACATGACTCTCAGGCTCTCGCAGTGTCACCCCTCAGTGCCCCCCAGCGCTGGCCTCTTCTATGCTACACTTGCCCCACCTGAATTCACTCCCTGGCCATTAACCCACACATGGTGTGGTTTTCTACGATATCCCCTTCAAAAGAACCCTCAACACATAAAGCACTCCAGGCCCCCTTGCCTTTGCTTTCCAAGGCTTTAAGGAGCCCTTCAGCAAATCAGTGCTGGAGGAAAAGCAACAACGTGGTTTTCTTCCTGTCCCTTGTCACTTGATGCTGAAGAATGGACTGGTAGGAGTTGTCTGTGACTTCACGCACGTTTTACATGTTCTTACAGCAGGATCATATGGCTCAATTGCCTTGTTTCTAGATGACCATAGAACTAAAAAAGGAGCAAGAGAAATTATACACAGGAACCCAACTCTCTTAGAGAGAAATTTTGTTTAGCCTTATATATATATATATATATATGCATATATAGAACTAAAAGGCCCCAAACCTAACTATAGTGATCATTAAGGAGGTTATGTGCTAAAACCTGGTTTGCACACCCAGAGGAACACAGGGAGATGATGATGGGGGGGGGGGGACGACACCATAAACATCACCCTGCTGAGCTGCTCCCGGGCCCATTGCAGGAGCCATCAGCCCACCAAAGGATCACAGGGCCATGGTTGCAGGTGGGAACTAAATTAAGGACTCTGGGGAAGGGATATCCTGGGACCCTCCCAGGGGACCCTCAGTTCCAGAGTGCCTTTAGGGCTGGGTGAGCACTGTGTTCAGGGATGTGGGACACATGATGGGATACAGGGGCAGAGTGTTTGGGGATTGCACAGGATTCATTAGAGTGTGTTCAGGTGAGGAGCCAAAGGCAGGGAAAGGATGGATCTAGGTGATGTGTTCAGAATCGAGTGTGGGAAAACAGGGATAAGGGACTAAAAAGAACTGATTGCACGTAAATGGTTTGAGGAGGTTTGGCCTTGTCCATCCCATCTGTTCACTAAGCTCCTTTAATAGATTTTGCCTTGGGTGAGGAACACTTGTTGCCATGTGTAGGGGGGTGAAGGGGCCAGCAGCCATGGGGCAGGGCAGTGTGTGGCAGTGAGGGTGCAGTTGGACCAGGCATCGAGGGGGCATGAGGGAGGCTGCAAGGGAGGAGATGGTGCCAGGGGCACTGGGGGAGTCCCAGCAGCTGCTGAAGAGGCTGGAGGGATCCCTGGGTGTTCAGAGCACCACAGGGGAGCTGGCTACTGGGGAAGCAGGGGGTCTGGAGGGGCTGGGATTGAGGGGCAGCTGCTGGGCAGGCTGCCTGAGCCCAGCTGCTAGAGGAAGCCATGCCGTACGTATGTTGCGTGTATGTATAGATCTGTAGACGCACACATAGATCTATAGACACACACACATATGTATATGCATGCTCACTAGCGCACCTCCGTCCTACTCAGCTGGAAGAGGGGGTGGGATGAGGCCCCTGGTGCTGTGTTTGTGTGAGTGAGCTCTGTGTGTCATCTATGTACAGATGTTGAAGTGGTGTATATGTGTGCTTGTGTGTGGGTGACTACTGGGAACACAACTGCAGCCTGGCTACTGGTTGGGGCTGATGACATGGAGCTACAGCAGCCTCCCTCAGGCCGTGTCACATCAGGCACAATGCATTTTTCCCAACAGCAGCCCCGTTCAGGATCCAACCACCACAATTTGCAGTGAGGATCTGGCAGTATTCCCACTCCACAGAGCCGTGGCCTTGTCAGAAAGCAGACAGAACCGAAACAAATTAACATCTTTCATTCCTGCTAATGCACGAATGACTGTCCATGAGTTTATTCCTCGTTAAAGGAATGCTTTCACGCCTCTGCGTCCCCCACGCAGCAGCAGGATCGATGCGCACCTCCCGTCCTGTTTCCCCTCTGTAGGTCACCCCTGCACACACCGCTCCCGGTGACCCGTCCTCCCTCCATCTTACAGCCGGCGCACGGCCCCGCCGCCGCCTGAGGGCGCCCCAGCACCGGCCACCGCCCCGCGCGGTCCCGGTAGGGGCGGGCCGGTGGGCTCGGTAAGGGCCCAGCGGGAGCGGGTGCTCCTCCTCCCTCCGCCTCTCGTCCCTGGGGTGATGCGGGCAGGGGGGGACGTGCACAGCTGCATGAACCACAGAGCAGACCACGGGGCAGGAGAGCGCATCGCAGCTGTGCGCTGCCAGCCCTCCACACGTCTGCTTCCGAGCGGGGGGCACTGCCCTTCGGCTGCCAAGGATACCCCACACCGCTGCTAAGCTCCTCCTTGTGAGGCGCTGCCTTTCTCGCTACCCTTAGCTAAAGACCGCCTAGCTGGTGCAGCAGCTGGGAAATAACAGCTAGTCCTGCCTTCTGACCCAGCGGAGCACGGCTGGAAGCAGGCAACAAGCACAGCCTCATCACATGGCTTGAAAACCTCTCCCCGCACTGCGCTGCATTGGATGAGCAGCAACGTCAATCATCAGTTGGCACAGGCAAAGAGCAGGGATGAGGGCATGGAAAGATCAGCCCAAGAGAGTGACAGGCAGGTGCTGGAATAAAGAGACGTGGGAGAGATGCACACAAATGACTACAGGCTCTAAGAGGAGCTGTAACATGACAGAAGATACCCAGGGCATGCTGCAGGTGAAGTCTGTAATAGCAGGTTGAACCTGTGCAATGCCTGCTGCGGCAATGGTTGGCCCTCAAAGAAAAGGTCACCAAACCCACACTACCTGCCCTGGAAGCAGGTACCTTCACAAGCAGTAAGTTCTGTAAAGTTCTGTACACTGCTTGTCCCCAGCTGCTTCCAAGTAAGAGCCAGGACACACCTTTGCTTTTTCTTTTTCATTTATTGTTCAGTAGGGGACACGGGTGAGTTAAGACATCTTACAAGGGACTAAGCTGACAGGCTCCTTGCTCATGGAGCTGAAGGATGCAAGAGACTGTAGAGTTCTCCCTTCCTTCCTTCCCCCAGCACCAGTGGCCCCCTCTCCCTGCAGCACAGCAGAGAAAGGGGGAGGTACTGGCCAAGTTGACTGTGGGCTTCTATGGGTCAGCAGGCAACCAAGGGTTTTGCCAACACAGAGAGGAGGCTGTCAAGACTCTGCTGAGACAGACCCCCACTAACAGGACTCCAACATGGTGGGGGAGGGGTTAGCAGCACAGCTACAACAATGACCGTGGATGGGGGAAGCCTCAGAACAGAGACGTGTGCAATGATGGGTCCCTTTTTGCTTCCGTGTCTTGCTCTTAACCACAAGGGACTTCCTCACCGGCTGCTTTAGTGCCTGGCATTGATAATATCCACAAACTCAGGCTTGAGAGAAGCTCCACCAACGAGGAAGCCATCCACATCATGCTGAGAGGCCAGCTCCTTACAGTTGCTGCCAGTGACTGAACCTGAGGAGGGAGCGGTGTTTTAAGGTCAGATAGGGCCAGCTCCAAAAAACAGGGCAGGGTAACACCTGCAAGGTACCAGCCACCTCTTGCTATGTGGACAGCAAGACTGTCTCCCATTTACCCAAACAAGTTAGTAAGTGGCTCTTCATGCTCTGACAGGCTCGTTTCCTCACTAGCAGAGCATGCTATACAACTGCAGCAATAAGCAGAGAAACAAAGTGCTTCTTGCACTGGAAAGAGGCTTCAGAGTCATTTACCTCCATAGATGATCCTAGTCGACTGAGCAACAGCATCAGACACATGGCTTTTCAGCCACCCCCTCAGCTTCTCATGAACTTCCTGAGCCTGCAATAGAACAGAAAGGGTTGCACTGAGGGTCGAGCCATTCCACGCACCATTCCCTTCCAAAGAGGATGGAGAATCTCTTGGAGACAATCTTAAAAGATCCTCTAAATCTTTATTCTTTAGAGAGAACCTTCAAGAAGATCTCTTGAGCAGGAAGGGTCAGTGAGCCATTTAGTCAGTCATTTCCCTTCTTCATACCTGTTGTGGAGTTGCAGTTTTACCAGTTCCAATAGCCCAAACTGGTTCATAGGCAAGAACCACTTTACCCCAGTCCTTCACGTTATCTGGAGAGGAGAGAGAAGGCACAGGTGAGCACAGTACCCACGCTGGGAAAGGCAGAGACAGAAAGCTTCCTTGAACATACAGGCCTTCCATTAACATGATCATGTCAATGTTGTGTGTAAACGCTGACACCAATATATCTGCAAGCCTTACAAGAAAGGCCAGGACGGCCATTACAGCCTTCCAGTTGAGGCTGGGATGGCCATTTCCCAAAAATCCAAAGCAGTAAAAAGCACCCATTTTCTTCCCTTACCAGCAATGGCCTTGGTCTGTTCAAAAACCACCTTCTCCGTTATGCCAGCTTCTCTCTCATCCAGCTTCTCTCCAATGCAGGCAATGACTCCAAGGCCTTCAGCTAAAGCATGAGCCACCTTCTGCCCAATCAACTGGGCATGGAAAAGAAGCAAAGCGGCTAAGTCACACCTACTCCTGTAGCCTTATTTTAGCTGCTCATCCCTCCAGCTTTCACAGGCACCCCTGATCCAAACCCATTCCTCCATTCCAGGGTCACTCACCTCATCAGACTCCCCAAAAACATGCCTTCGCTCTGAGTGGCCCAGGATCACCCATGTGGCTCCAATATCCTTAATCATTGCTGGGCTGGGGAGAGAGGAGACTACTTACACCTCTGGAGGAAATCCATGCCCCAGAGGCACCCTGGCTTCACCCTCCTGTGGGGGCTCACCTGATCTCTCCTGTGAAAGCACCCTTTGGTACCTTGTAACAGTTCTGTGCTGCGACTCCAATCTTTGCATCGAGCTTCTGACGGGCAAAGTCAAGGTAGATGGAGGGGGCTCCACAAACCACCTCTGGAAGGCAAAGACAGTGCTTACCCTTGAGATGGGTGAAGGGCACGCACCCGGATCCCTGCCCCACGAGCTCTTCCCTCCCTCCCTCCCTCCGCTGCTCCCGGGAAGGCTCAGCCCGCCCTCGCTGACACGTGGGGACCTCATGCAGCGGGAGCAGCCCCACTACGTGAGGGCTCAACAGCAGGAAGCCCTGCCCAGGGGCAGAGAGATGGTACCAGGCCCATGGCCAGGCCTCTCTGCCGGTTACACCGGTCCCTTGGGAAAGGCCTAGCTAAGAAACCGGGCGGCAATCACCCGGCAGCGCCGCGCTTTGTAACTGGGTGCGGCGGTGAGGCCGGGGCAAGGTCCCGCAGCCAGCCTCAGCAGCACAGCTCGGCTGACACACGGAGCTCCGCGGCTCCGGTCGGCACAGGTGACCGGGAGCACCGGGGCTGGGCAAGGCCAGGCCGAGGCGGGAGGCCCATGAAGACGGCGGAGGCGGCACCAGGCCCCCCGCTCCCGGGGTTGCAGCCAGAGGAGATCCGCGAGGTGCCCGCCGGGCCGCGGTCCCGGATCCGGTTTCGCGGGTATATTTAGCCCCGGTTATATTTAGGCCCCCGCCGGCCTCTGACATTTGCCGGGCCCTGGCGGGCCGTGAGGCGCCGCGCGGGACGTGCGCTACGTGCAGCCGCGGCCGCGCCCTCACCGGTGTCGGCAGAGAGCTTGGCGCCGTTCAGCGTGTGGATGAGCTCGCCCAGGCTCTTCTTGTCGCCGTTCATCTTCCAGTTGCCCCCCACGAAGAACTTCCTGGGCGCCATGGCGGGAGCGGGGAGCGGGCAGCGGCCGGCACCGGGCGGAACGCGAAGGTCAGCGGCGGCAGCGGCACAGTGCGACCCGGACCCGCTGTTATAGCCCGGCAGCGATTGAAGCCCCGCCTCCCCCCGCACACCACGCCCCCTCCGAAGGCTCCGCCCCCTCAGCTGTGCGCGGCCCCGGGTCCTGGTGCCGGTCGCGCCCCGGTCCCGGTCCCGGTCCCGGCGCAGGCTGCGGAGGGCAGGCAGACACAGCGGGGGTTCCGACCTTTATTTTGTCCCTCGTGTATTTTGGCATGTAAAGGGCACACAACGGGGGAGGGGGAGGGGGGGGAGCGCTGCTCGGAGCCCACCTTGCTGCCTACCCTGTGCCCTCCCCCCGGCAGGGCAGGCAGGAGGAAACCCCCCCATACACAAGCCACACATACACACAAGCCCCACTCTTCCCCTTCCAGACAGCAAGGAGATGGCATCATCCCATCAAGCAGCAAAGCTAGGGCTGTGCGTCACGGGGGTGGGGACAGCGAGGAGATTTCTTATAGAAACAGATATTACCACACACACACACCCCCGGGACCCCCTTCATTCATGTCCATGGGGGCTACAGCCCCCAGTCTGTTAGGGAACTCATCTCCTCCCTGTGGGTCTCCATAAGGAGGCTGCAAAGGGATGAGTGAGGAACGAAGAGTAGGGGAGAGAAGGACCCTGCTCTCATCCTCAATGCCCCCACCCCTTCCCACCGCCACACACAGCAAGGGATGTTCTAGCTGGGAATCCGCTGATAGAAGTAGATGTAGCCCAGGTCCTTGGGGGGCTTCTCAGAAGCACAGACTTTCTGGTCGTTGTAGATCACCCACCTGCAAGGACAGAAGGGGAGGCTCAGGGATGGCATTCTGTGGCTGAGACAGGACTGCTTCCCCTTGCCTGCTCTCATCCCTGATCCCCCCAAGACCCCTGAAGAAACAGAGAAGGTCAGTGATTTAAAGCTGTGAAAATCCCTCCTACCTGCCATCTTTCTTGATGTGACAAACATAGTGTCCACACATAGTCGATGTGCCCATGTGGCTGATGAAGGCAAACAGCTGATACTCTGGAAAGGAGGAGGAGGGAAGAGACGATGGTCAGGGAAAGGCATCTGACTCCAAAACACCATATGCAAGGCCCTCTCTAGAGAAGAATCCTTGGAGGAAGCTCGGCTGTGTAGTAATTTAGAACTGGGTCTCCATCAAGTGTGACTGTGCATGGTCTTAAGGCCAGACATGCAGAGAAATAGGAGATGGTAACTTCCATTTAGTCTTTCTCTCTTTCAACTGTGTATTTGGCCCATGGGTTGCAGATGGGTAATGGCAGCTCCTGTGGCGCCCACAGCCGAGCAGCTTTGGCACCGATTCTGCAAACCAGACTGGAGCCTGGTTTGTCAATGGAAGCCTGAAGAGCAGAAAAGCCTCCCAGGACAACTGGGAAAAAGCAGCACGGCTCTTCACATCCTTCACTTGATGGCACTTCCTCTACCTCTCTCTTACTGACTTCCAGGTAGACCCTCTCCTTTTCCTCCCTGCTTCCACCTTCACAACCAGATTAGTCTCCAGGACAGCTACTGCTGCTAAAATCTGTGGTACTGCATGGATTAGGAAGCATAAAGCCTTGTTGAGTTTGCACCCAAAATCTATATTCCTACTGTTTGGAACTTACTTCCAGGCCCATCACGCACTTTAGGACCCACAGGTACTTCAGAGATGGACTCAGCTGCTGAGCGCCCTTCTGAGATGTCCATAGCAGCTTCTGCATCAAGGTCATCAATGTGACTGAAGATCCAATCCACAGCACGCTCCAGACTGTTGTTCTGAAATGAAGACAACACTGTGAATTTGGGAATCCCTGTTCCTGAGAATATTCCTTCACTCTGGCATCACTCAGCCCTCTCACCGTGGCTCTAAGTGCTTTCATAGCCTGGTCCCGGGAAAAGCCCATGGAGACAATGGTGGCCACACTGTCTTCTGAAGGTGGGTCTGGGCAGGCAATAGTTGACCCTGGTCCACTGGATCCAGGGAGTACTAATGGGTTAGCAAAGTCTGCAGCAGTAAACAGAACACAGCCCCGAGCAGTTAGATCTCTCCCAGAGAGTTTGAGTCCAAACCACTTCAGTTTTCCACTGTGGAAGTGGGACAGAAAGCACAATGGCCCAGATGCAGTAAGCCTCACCATGGCCATATGGCCTCATACCTGGATCATCCATGTGTGACATGACCCAGTTCATGGCAGCCTCAACCCCAGTGTTCCCTGTGTAATACACGGCTTTGCGGCAGGCATCCATGGGAAAGCCCATCTCCACCAGCTGGATAATCACTGACTCATCCAACATAGGTGCTGTGGGAAGACAGAGATGAGAGCCACCCACTCCCACCCAACCCTGCCTGCTGTTTTGTGCAGTGTCACACACACCTCCAAGCCACCATTTTCTGTCTTTGTTTCACACCAAGTTCCATCTCTCTGCTCTTCTCACCCTTTACTGCCTTTCTGCTTCAGCAGTGCAGTCTCTCCCACAGGCTCCCCGGGGAACAGAAGGATTCAACTCATGAACTCAGCACTGGCTCTTCCCTAGCCTCCAAACCCTACCTCCCAGTATGGTTTGTGAAAATAAGATACCCCTACCAGTTAAATTCTGCATAAAGCCCAGCTCTGCCCCCTCTAAGTGCACTGGACATGCCACCTCCCCATCTTGCACAGAACAGGAATCAACAAACTCCCTTGCATAATACCCTTGTATAACAGGCATGCAAGGGAGGCAGCCGGCATTCACTGACAGAGGGACAAGGAAAGTCTGAGCAAGTGGGAAAACTGCTAGCATGGGAGACAAGGCCAGGAGAGCAAGGAAATGAGTCAGGCATCAGGAAGAGAGGAGGAGAATCACTAACATGTCGGAGAGGAGAAGTGAGGGGAGCAGAAGGAGTCGTCGTCCTCGTTGCCATAGAACCCCAGGCTACCTTTGGGCTCATCTGGTGTCACCAGTGGGGGTGCAATGTCTGGCATTTCTTCTTCTCCATCTTGCAGTCCAGTTCCCTGCAGTGCAGAGATGTCCAGCTCCTCTGGCATTTCAATAGAGACATCTGCAAGATACAGTCTTGCTCAGCTCCTTGTAAGGGCAGAAACCAAGGACTTGGTTTGGAGATCTAAAAGGGTTAAGTCCCTGGGATACCAAATGTCACGGTCTGCAGCTCCTTTTGGGGTAGTTACTTTCCTCTTTGCAGCAGTGACCACAATACCCATATACAACTCCCAATACCTATACGGTTCTCTTTCTTACCAAGTTTTTTGGGCACCCAGTCCAGTCCAAAAGTGAATTTCTTGATCTGGATCACCAGATAATCCGGGAAAGAGGCGAACCGTGTTGTTCTGAAAGAGATAAGTAACACAATTAAATAGGTTGTCAGCAATAATTGAGGGCATCTAGTTGAGTCAAGGAATCAGTGAGTAGGGTGGAGGAATATGCATTATCTGTGCAGCTCTCCTGTGCTGAGCTGGTTCCTCAAACACAGAACTATTTCTAAAGTGCATACTCTGACAAGATGAGGAGAAATGCAACACATACAAAATGCTGGGGATGGAGAAAAAGTTTTCTACCTTCTAATCCTGTATTTTACCTCCTCAGATTTCAGTATTTAATTAAAAGTCTAACCCTTGAGGAATGCAGAGGGGTTAAAAAAGATCTTTTACTAGACCAACAGCTGCAGGAATGGACAGACTTTCAAGCACAAGAACACTTCAGAAACAAAGCAGAAGCAGCTAACTGAATCTGATAGGACATTATTTAGTCAGACACTTTGAAAGAGAGGGTGTCTGATATATATGAAACAAGGAATAACGTTTGTGTACGGACAAGCAGTAGAAAGAGAGATGTTTTATTGGGGGACAGTTGTAGCATGCCATAAGATTAATGTAACCAGTAATATATATTCAACGCTAATTCTTACTAAGTGTTTGAACACAACTCACTACTTAAAAGCAAACCAAAATGTTACTTCCCAATGTGATTGCGTTACTGTTTGTTTATAGGAGCTACTGCTTAAGAATAGAGTATTTGTTAGAAAGGCAATTCCAGTTCTTTGAGGACAACTCTTTCATTGCAGAGGAACAGTCAGTAGCATCCCAGCAGGAAGCTGCTGGCATCTGTAATCTTCTTGCTATACCTCTGCACTGTCACATGTGCTGCAGGCAGTGAGAAAAATTAAACCTGGTTCTTAACCTTGCTATTAACATTTAAGTTAACATTCTTTAAAATAACTAATGCATCTCTTCCAGCATTTTGCTCAGACTTTAACAGCTAAAAACTTCCTTTAAAGAACTTTTAGAGCCCATGCAAGACCAGTGCTGCCATCCTGTCAGTACTGATTTTAAAGCTAAATTTTGAATCAAAAATATAAGCTGCTGGTCTTCTGGTAGCCTCACAGCAACTACAATCTGATACTAAAGACTTCACTAGCACTGCTGTTCTGCACACTGTAACCCCTTAAGAGCAATCACTCCAGCACTGATTACCTGATTCCCCCCCTTTGCTTCAATGTTCTATGGGTCCAGAGTGTGCAACACTACAAAGCTCTGGTAACACTTCTTCCCCAAGCACCTAAAATAAGTCTCCCAAGATGCAGCTACTGCCAGTTCATCACAGTGTCACTGGTAACTCGCACACACAAACTCACTTGAGAGCCACAGACTTGGCCTGCAAGGCTGTGCTCCAGAAATCATCCACCTGCTCTGGAGCTCCATATGCCTCTAGGCAGGAGCTGAAAGGCACCTTGGCTCGCACCAGCTCAGGCAGTGGCTGCTTCTCTTCCTCTGCCTGCCTCTTCTTCTCCTCGTATTCCAGCAGTTCATCTAGAGAACAAAGCAGAGGAGTCAAGAACCACCTCTAGGTATGTACAAAGCAACAGGTATAAGCTACACCCAGAGGCAGAGCACACCCAAGAACAGAGCACAAAGTAGACAATGCCTTCCAGAGCACTGTTCTGCTATTGCAGCCCTGTTTTGCTGTTGAATCACAGCCCACCTTGTGGTGTTGGAGGGAAAGGCTCTAGAGGGACATCACAGTGTCACACCACCTCTGAAATCAGTCTGATCCCACAAAAGCAGAAGAAGGATCTAGCTTCAGAAGTGGCAAAGAACTCTGTTTCTTATTTAAGGAGTGCCATCAGAAGAGTACAATATCCATAGTGTTTGCTACTGTCCTGGCATTGGCACACTACTGACCTTTGTTGAGTGCAGCATCCATGGGCACAGGCAGCTGCATGATGTAGTCCACACGCTGGGTGTATTTCACCTTTTCTGTGGCCAGGCACTTCAGCTTCTCCTCCACCAGGAAACGGAACACCTCATTCGGGTTCTCCGAGCTGCGGCAGTTCCTCTGAAGGAGATTAGAGGGGCAGAAGTAACATCAAACTGGCAGAAATAAGTACCCACAGTAGCAGCGGTCCCACAGAGGACATGGTTAAAGAGTATTAACTTCTGTACCCAATCCACTGGAAAAGAGAGCAAAGAGTAAACTCAAGCCAATTCGTCTACCCCAGGAACCCATGCCACTGCAGCTCCTAAAGAAGAAAACTTACATTTCCAGCTGTGCCACTGCCCAGAAAGATTCCTCTAAGGAATCAGCCCTGAACACATGGCCAAGCATCTCTCCTTCTCTGCTCCCACAGGTGCTAGCTGGCCCATTTCCCTGTGCTGTCTACCTCTCTCTACTCCAATGGCCAACTTCTCATGCCCACTCCTCACTTCCTGCTGTGGGAAGAAAACAAAGCTGGGCTTTTCCATGATTTGACAGACTCAGCTATTACCTCCACCATGTTGATGAAGTGCAGAAAGAATTCCTGGGCATCCTGCTGTCGGTTAGTGGAAAATTCTGGGTGTCCCTTTCCAATGAGGGACTTAAACATGCGTGGAGCAATGCCATTCTGCACACCCTGCAAAGAAAAGGTGGAAGAGGAAGGTGGTCATAATTTGCCAAGCATGTGTCCTCGCATGTAGCACTCTACTCTTAGCCCTGCTTTTCTTCAGGTGACAGAGCCCTGGAACGAGCCCCAGGATATGTCTTCAGAAAGGGTTCTCCCTCCTTACCCATGTGACACACAGAGCACCTCATGCAATACACACATCACAAGGATGCCATACTCCAGTCTCACCTTCTGATCGGGCTGCTGTTCCCCATCTGCAGGAGCTGGCTTTGAATACTCCCCAGAAAGCAGTCCATGGCCTAGTTTGGCTCTGGAATGATGAAATCACTGTTAGCATCAAAATGGCTTCTTCAATCCCACATACTTTAGAAGCCACATCAACCCATCAGCTTTAACACTGCCATGGACTGTCAGCCTTGCAGAGATGAGCTTTCTCTACTGCACTATCAATATGATCTCTTTGCTCTCTGGTCCCATGAGACACCACTGATTTGAAAGCTACTAGGACTTGTGGGCACCACTCTCAAACACAGCAGCTGCACAACAGCCAAACTAGGCTGCAGCCTGACACTGGTAAAGTAGCAGTGCATCTGACTGATTGTGCAGGAGACAAAAGGGAAGAGTGAACTTGTCTGAGTCAGAAATAGCATCACTGTGAGCAGACTGATCACATCTTCCCAGAGGAAAGATTAAGAATGACTGCATGAAGCATTTAATGGATGGCAGCGAGTTCCTCTTATGCTCAGACTCTCCTACTATTCCCCTTCAGTCCTCCCCCACCACTGCTGCCATTTGCCTGGAACCAAATCCTACCTCCCTTTGCCCAGGAAATAGTCCTGGCTGTCTCAACTTAATCCCCTCTCTAGTGAACACCTTACTCCAGGCTGTCCAGATTTAGAATCATCCCTTAGTGTCGAACTCCCACCAACTGCACCTTCCACTGCTCCACCCCAAGCCTCCACATACTGGTTTGCTGTTTAAGAGCAGATTTAAATCCATGAATTCTGTGTTACAATGCAATACCCTCCCAAACCTTGTATTCCTTCTTCTCTATATTCTCCTGCTATTGCTCACACAATATCTCTTGCAGAGAGCCTCTTGAAGCATATATAAATTATCCATTAAGAATAAAGTTGCCTAAATCGATGTATTTCTTTGCTCTCAGCCAACTCCTCCTGTTGCAGACAGCAAGCACCTTCCCGCTGTTACACAGATCGAACAAGCCTACCAGAAACCCCCCCGTGGTAACAGATGGTACTGTTCTCCCCACATAATACAGAGAAGAGCCTCTTGAGAACACTGAGGTGCACTCTGCCCTCTCCATCTAGGGCATTCAGCTGAACTTTCTTGGCTTAGATCCTTATTGATCCCTGAGAATCAGTGTCTCTGGTGACAGCCATGGAACCAGAGAGGTGAGGCTCAGGGGAGAAACCTGCAGCAAAGCACACTGGAGCAGCGCAGAGGGGACGCACCCAGGCAGCCTCAGCCTTCCTTCTCTCACCAAACCTCTACGTACACTTGTGTGCTGAAGTCCTGCGTGGGGTCCGAAGGTGCACTTTGGAATATCTTCTCCAGCTTGTCCACATATCTGCAAAGCAAACCAGAGCAATCTAAGGGACATGTGGGTTCCTCTAGTAAAGACACAGTTCTGAGCCTGACTACTGTAACAGAAGCTCCCAGCTCTAGGAGAGCTTTGTACTGATCCCAGGCTAATGAAAGGAGTGATGAAGCTCACTTACTTTCTCTGGAAGTCTGGGATACTGAATAGCACCTGCACCACAGAATTGAGGTAGCAACTGTTGCCCAAGTTACGGATACCAGTGTACCCAGGCCCATAGAGGGGCTTGAGCTGCACACCAGACTCCTGGATGAGCTCCCACTCCCCAATGCGCTGGTTCATGTCTATTTCCAGTTCTGTCATTGTCTTGTCTGTCTGTGGAGAGAAAGAACAGGAAAAACCCTCAAAGAAGACTCGCTGTAGAACAACACAGAGTCCAATCCATTCTGGTTTATTAAATCAGAAGAGCAGGAAGAACAACAATTATTTTCAAATATCTGAATAGCTGATATAGAAAAGAGGAATGATTAGAAATATATGAGAAATCTGAACCACTTTCTCTATAAGGGGCATGGAAATCACACACTGAACAAAGCTGAATGCCTGGAAACCTTCCTACCCACAGTACTGACACAAAACCTTGAGGAAATAAGCCTGAAGGACAGGAAAGACAAAAAAGACAATGAAGAAAAGAGAGGCAGAGGAGAGAACACTGCCTGACAAAAAACACACCAGGGTTTATTTACCAGGAATGGTTCTGCACAGCCACAGAAAGCTGGGATCCAACTAAGATACCTCAGAGTTGCTTTTCTTTCCCTCTGGACCTAGGGAGAACCACCCCTCTCCCACTCACCTTCTGCATCTTGAGCATGTCAATTCCAAAGTGAGCAAGGTGTTCTGCCAGGTTGGGATCCAGCACCATGTCATCCTCATCGTAGGAGTAGACGTCTACAAAGGAACATGGGGAAAAGGAGAGACTTATGATGGCCTGTCATCTAAAATTCACTGTGGATGAAGGAACAGAACGCTCGGAACTGTGAGCTTTGACAAACTGAGCAGTTGGGGTTCCTCTCCTTCCACAGGAGAGTAGCATAAAAGACAGAATATTGAGATTCCTCCAAAACATGGGACAAGACAAACAACTTTTGTCACTGATCAAGGTACAGAGTATGCCTGGAGTGAGTAAAGTGGGTTACTGTGCCATAAACTCTCTGCTCAGGCTTTGGACACAAGATTCTTCCCATCACAGAAAATAAGATGGCAACCTGGATAATCACTATAAACCCTCTGAAGTTCCAAGGAAGGGGAGGAGGAAGGCAAGATTTTATCAGCTGGTTCTCTGCCTGCCATAAGAAACAGTTCAGTGTGGGCAAGTTCACGGCAGGAGGACACTGCATGCTCCAGTTCATAACATGGGCAACACCAGCCTGATACCTGGAAATCCTCCTCAGAGACCCCAGTGGTGCCTGGAATCTAGAGCCCTCAAAGGATCCCCCTTCTCACCAGCCCCATCAGGAGTAATTGTTCCCAGTTTCACAGCCAGTGGGTAGCCAGTTTCCCGGTAGTGCTCCACCGCATGATTGTTGCCACCGCTGCCATCAAAATAGCGCCGACCACAGAGGATGGCTCCATCAGTCATGTTCAACCACAGGTTCTCTCTCATGTCACATTTGCTACACTTCCAGCCACTATTGCAAAGGACAGAGAAAAAAGTTACAGTGAAGGACATTGAGCTCTACCTCACTACCCACTGACCGCAGTGTAAGCATCTCATTGCTCTTTTATGTCAGAATACTGAGCATCCCGAAATACCTCAGTTTGCCATTCCCCCTGAATTTACTATGACAAGGCACACAGGGAGACTCACGAAAGAAGTCTCATCTGCTGCTGCAATCCAGGACAGGAGAAGAAGGTGATGGGGGTGGGATACAGAGAACACAGCTGGTTTCGGTATTATGCTCACCATGGTGGGATGCGGACGTCATTCTGAAGTTGGTGCAGGGAAAAAGCGTGTTTGGAAACTCGCCGGACCTCCCCATCCCATGCCTGCACCTCCTGCTTCCGGGAGGCTGAATCTGCTGTCAGGATGGCCTCAACTGCACTGGCAATCTGGAATTAGTACAGCAGGGAAAAAAATGAAGGGCACAAGGAAAGAAACTTCCAGTGCTGCAACACTCCATGTTTAGTCTCAGATCAGCAAGTCAGTTGTGCTAGGGCAGTACGGGAGGACTCCGTACCACAAAG
The DNA here is from genome assembly GCA_002631895.1 of Agapornis roseicollis. NCBI lineage: Eukaryota > Metazoa > Chordata > Aves > Psittaciformes > Psittacidae > Agapornis > Agapornis roseicollis. The sequence continues at coordinate 40,260 of NDXB01018992.1, forward strand.
CACTGTGTAAGTGCAGAACAATCCTGCTTATTACAAGCCAAGACTTCACAGCAGCTCTGTAGGATCCTTTTTACAGGCCAGCAGTTCCTTCTCTGAAATGGTGCATTTCCTCCTTAACAGAAAGGAATCATTATCCTCAATCCAAACATACCCTGTCTCTGACCATGTCTGGTAGTCCCTCCAGCCCATCACGAGGAATATCCAAATGCTCTGGGAAAATTACTATTTTTACATCTTCATCATATTCAAACTTTTCCTCTGTGATGTCAAATCCACCTTCCACACCTACATGGAAGAGAAAACACTGTGGTAACAGGCAAAACAAAATAGCTTGCAAAGCTTCTTTGCCCAGGTATGAAATAAGGCACATGACATAAGGCACCGTGACTAAGACAGAGCTCTAGATCAACAATCCACTTCTGGATCCCAAAGTTTCTGCTGGTGATATGGACTTTGCAGAAGCAAATATAAGCCTAGGAACAATAGGTTTGCTTTTCTCAGCTCTTTTTACAGATGTTTAAAAGGAATCTCCAGACCCTGACTACAGCCAGAAAAAAGACTTGCTTTAGAGAGACACTGGCCAGAAAAGAGCCACAATAAAGCACTGCTGCTTATTATATATTATATATATTATTATATATATTATACTGCTGCACAATATATCTAAGATAATGAATGAAAAGGTGCATGAAGAGATCATATTCTAAGCCAGCGCAAAGGTCTAGTCTACCAGCGTCTTTAAGGAGCCTGGCTCTGCTTCTTGTCTCTTCCAGGAAGGACAGTTCAGAGCCCTGAACCCAAGCAAGGAGAACCAGGAGTTCATCTGCAACCAGAACACCCAGAATGACAGACACTGGTGCACCAGGAATAAGAATATGTGACACAAAGAACAGAGGTACTTCCCCCAGCTCATTATAAAAGGGGGAATAAGACATCACCAAAAGGCATACCTTCAAGGGGACTCCATAAGGACACTTACCTCTGACAGGCTCTTGGGCTCCAATACTGACTACAAACCCTGAAGGACTCCCACCACCGACGACAATGACAGATCCCTGGGACAATGCTGGATCCATGGTGGTGACTCTCTCTCTCGGCACCCCAAATCCTTGCTTCATTTTCTGCTTTTTTGCCAATCTTTCCTATCACTGTCCCCTTCATCCCCTTTTTCATAATTGTCTTTTTGTAATTTGTAATAAACAAACTGACTGATTCCAGCACTTGACCTCGTTTGTGTCTTAATTTCACTCTTAGGATCACGAACTGAAACAGGGTCCAGCACGGGGATTTACTACAACTGGACCCTGACACAGCCAATGACATTTTGCTCCTAAATCTTTCCAGTACTCTAAAAAGACCTCCCGTGTCAGAATTAGCCAAACCACCACACGTTAGCTAAAGAAGAGGGAAAAAATCTCTCCTGGATTTAAGATCACTGTCTCCCAGGGCTAATACTTCCTTTTATTCTCTCCCACTCCATTCACACCACTACCTGTTATCACAGGCAGATATTTGCTAACCCTGTGACAATACCTGTCTCAAGACCTTCATAGAAAAGAGGATGCAGAAATAACTCCTAATGCAGACTGGGCCTCATCTCTCCCAGAGCAGCATAATCATATCCATAAAAGCACTGGCTAGCTGAAAAAACCTAGATTCTGGTTATCAGTTTTGCCAGAAGTGACCTTTGGGACTTCATTCATCTCAGTATTAAAACAGGGAGCACATGACAGTGTTAATATTGGTGTTTGTGCTGTGGCAGCAGTGGAGCCATTGGGCATCTGCTACGCAATGGCAGTCGGGGAAAAAGTGAGCAAAAAGCAAGACGTGCACAGTCCAGGTTCTGGATTTCCCTCTAGTGGTCAGCTCCCAGCAAGCCAAGAACCTGTTACTGCTAAAGACATTCCTATCCTCTACCTTATGGATGTCCATAATGGCTCAGAAATTACTAGCCAAGACTGCTACAGATAAGCAGCATCTTCACTGACAGCCATGACAGCCTTTTCAGTCAGCGCAAGACAGCAACAGAACACCTGCCCTGTTCTGCCAAAAGAATGGCTGGTTGTTAATACGCTAATCCTTCAGTATCAGCTTTGTATTTCAAAGGCTTATTAAGCTATAAATGTTAATATGCCATTTAGCAGTAATTTCTTCCCCATCTATACAAATGACACTAGTTCAATAGCTGAGAAGTTTAAGAAGTAGTTTTTCAATCAGAAACTGCAACCTTACTTTTCTCAGACTTCCATGTTTCCTCAAACTTACTTCAACCCCACACTGGACACATTCATTTTAAGCAACAGCCCCACGCTGGATCTACCCACACCCAGCTGTGTCAGGTATATGGAGTTAGGAAAGGATGCAAAACTTTTATCTACAGAAAGCAAGAGCAGCTTTGAACCCAGAACAAAACTGCCCACCTAAGACACATTAGAGAATGTGAAGTTTGAACTCAGGGACAGTGGCTTCAACTAGCCCAGAAAAGGAAAGGCAAAAGAGATGTGCCCCAAAGCCAGGCAGCTGCAGAGAACTGGTTCAAAACAAGGATGACACAGTACACAGGTGCTTCCTTACCAATAGCTAAGCGAGTTGGTTTCTTCCTTGGGGGGTCCCCAGCACTGGAGTTGGCATCTTCTTCCTTCTATCACATTAGAAGAAATAGGGAAATAGAGTTAGGGGGACAGGCAAACTGGCAAGGCTAAAGGCTTAAAATTAAGCTACTCTGAAAACAGAAAGAGGCCAGGCAGAAACAGCATGGGAAATACATACAACAATTCAGCCTAAGAGCTGAAGAACTCTTGGTATACCTCAGTCCACCAAGAAAAACGTCAGTTACATTTGAAGAGCAAGAACTCCATCCGGTTGAACACAGAGATGCAGCCCAGCTCCCAAATCCACATCAAGTTTGACTGCATGGATTTTTATTGCTTACCAGTTTACGTGTTCTTTTGAGGTGCAGGTAGACCCGCTGGCCTGTTTTCTGAAAGTGCTTTTCCACATACTGCTTCCCAAAGCCCAGGAATGTATTCATGCAGATATACAAGCCACCATCTGACTCCTGGAAGAAAGGAGAGATAAAAACCTGGAAGGAGGTGTAAGGAATGCCATTCCAACAGCTCAGATAGGCGGTTACCTCTAAGAGCACTATTCATTATATCATGGCTACAGCTCATTCCTACATACCAGCCACTTAGCAACTAGTCAGAAATAAGGTGGCAAGCCCAGCCTCAGCTCAGAAGGTCAGAGCGTGGTACAACCACTACCAGCAAAACTGTGGCACTCTGAAAGCACAACTCCCAGTGCCATAGGAAAAGTTGCCAAACTACAGAGTGAGGCAGGTTAACAGGCCAGTTTATTTTTGCTGCTGAGTAGCTCTGAAACGGAACGGAAAACACAACACTCAATCAGCAGAGATATATCCCTTTTAAATTGAAAAACCAAGGGACTCAAATGCAGAGACTGGAAAGGTGGGAAACCACAAAGAAGCTCTCAGCCTGCTTCCCACCATGAAGCAGCTGGGACAGACTCAGAGCAGGGAACACATGGACAGGCATCACCGTGGGGCTCAGCGGGGCAAAGAGAGCCAAGCGGCTGTGTGGCGTTTCCTCGAAGGAAGGACCCGTATCTTCCAGCCGCAGCCCATTTCTTCTGGTGGGCCGGGCACAGCCTGGACGGGCGCCTGAGGAGGAGGTCAAGGGGAAGACCTCGCCCCCCGCCGCTGGGGCCTCCCCAGGTCCGCCTAGGCCAGGCGGGGATAGGGAGGGAGGAGCAGGGATGCCAGCGGGGTGGAGACGCCCGGAGAAGGGACCACTGCCATCTTAATGACACAGCATCGAGTCGCCCCCCGCCCGCCGGGCCCACGCCACGCTGTGAGGCCAAGGGGGGCAGCTCAGACCCGGACAGGGCGGGACCCCCGGTCCGACCCACAACGACCAGAGCTGGGCCTGAGGAGCGCCCCGGCCCCCCCACTCCCCGCCGGACTGCAAGTCCCGGGATGCCCCCTCAGCGGAGCGAGGGCCGGAGGACACCAACTCCCCGGGGGCTCCGGGCCGGGCAACACGGGGCGAGCGACCGGCCCACGCCCGCTCCGGCCATAGAACTACAGCCCCCAGCGCACCGCGGCAGGGAGGGGCGCGTCGCGGGGCACGCCGGGCGCTGTAGTCCCCGAAGGCCCCGCGCTCCGCCCGGCCGCGGGCCACTCAGGCCGCCTGGGAACCACAAGTCCCATTGCGCCCCGCGCGGGCGGCACCCCGGCGGACGGGTGCGCTGAGAGCGGGCCGGAGCGGGGAGCAGCCCGGGCGGGCGGGCGGTCCGGCCGCGGGCCGCGCTTACCGGCGTGTCAAAGGAGAAGGCGCACTCGTCCTTGTGGACGCGGTCGCCAGCCTTGGGCACCCGGATGGACGGCAACACCGAGAGCAGCGCCTCACTCAGCTCCGCCATGACAGCGGCTCCCTGCGGCACCGCCCGCAACCCCACCCTAGCCAATCACAGCACAGCGTAGTCAGACGGGCTCTGGCCAATCCCGCTCCGCACGGGTGCGCCGGCAGCGAGGCTGAGGGCGGGGCCCACTGCCCAGCCCTACCGGCTCGTCCAATCGCAGCCACCGTTCGGCCGTCATGGGAGGCGGTGTCGGGCTCCTCCACCAATGGCGACGCAGAGCGGGGCGGCACCGAGGAGCTCCCCGGCGATTGACAGCGGGTGGGGCGGGACGAGGCGGGAGGTGGCTGCGCCGCCGATTGGCGTCCCTCGGGGGTGGGGCGCGGCCAAGGGCGGGCCCGGGGGCGGGGCGGGACCCTCCTCCATGCGCTGGCCAATGGAGCGGCGCCTGCCGGAAGCGCGGGAGATTTGAACTCGGGCGGCGGTTGGGGCCTGGCAGGAGTGCTGCGCGGCGGTCGCCGCCATGGGGGTCTCCGGCAGCACCCCTGTCCGCAACCAGCACTTGGCGCACGTCAGCGACCCGCGCTCCCCCAGCGCCGGTATCCTGCGCACCCCCATCGAGGTAGGCGCCCTCCCGCGGGGCGTCCCCGCCTTCCCCGGCGGCCCCCGACCCGACCCCTGCCCTCTCTGCAGGTGGTGAGCTCCCCGGTGTGCAGCCCTCCGCCCGGCCCCGCAGAGCTGGCGGCCAGCACCGGTCAGGACCGCGATCCGCGTTCGCCTACACCCGGTATCTTCCGCACGCCCATGAGAGCCCTGTCCAGCGGTGAGTGAGGCCGCAGCGGAAGGGCGGGCGGGTTGCCTGGCCGATAGCCTCATCCTGTCGCTCTTTCCCCGGCAGACAGCGTGGACCGCCTGGTGAAACAGCTCAGCGAGGTTTTCAGGCCTGAGGCCGCGCCCCGGGAGCCGGCAACGCCGGCAGCGGCCTATCCCGCAGAGGAACCGGCCCATCCCGCCGAGGAATCGGCCCGGCGGAGCCCTCCGGAAGTGGCCGCCCCGTCGGGGGAAGCAGCGGAGAGGCCGCCCTCTCCCAGTGCGGTCCCGGCTCGGCCAGCCCGCACCGCCGGGCCTGGCTTCTTCTCCGGTAAGTGCTCTGTGTGGGGGAACACAGGTACGGCTCCGTGCCCCTGGGGAGCTGCATGGTTCGTAGTGTGAGCAGTCGGGGCTCTCAGCATCCCTGGTGCTCTTCTCCAGGCCGGCTTGCTTAGAGGCCGTATTCCTTCTCCCCAGCTTGGCTGTCTCTCACTGCCTTAGGTAGCCTGTTCTCGGGGCTCTGCAGTTTGAGAACTGTTCTTTTATCCAACTGATTTCTGTCAGCAGCTGCAAAGATATATTTGCATTCTAGTGAGAATCAAGAGGTAAATGTCAGCTCTTCTCCTGTCTGAAATAGGGTTGAAATTGTGGAGGTTTTTTCAGTGGGACCTTGCAGTGTCTCCTTGGGAAGAGCAGGGGAGCAAGGGCGATATAAATACCTGAAGGGAGGGGATAAGGAAGGGAGAATCAGGCTCTTCAGTCATGGGACCAGAGACAAGCGGAACACAGAAGATTCCATCTGAGCATCAGGAAATGTTTTGCTCACTTTGGGATAACTGAGCTGTGGAGCAGGTTGCCCAGACATATTTTGGAGTCTCCATTCTTGAAGAGAGTCACAAGCCAGTTGGCTATGGTCCTGGGCATCTGGCCCTAGGTGGCCCTGCAGGGGTCTTGGACCACATCTTCCATAGCTCTCTTCTAACATCAGCCTTTGCGTGATCCCTTTACATGGAAATCCTTGGGTAGCGGCCTCTGTACAGGCAGGCAAGATAGATCAGAAAGGTTGTGGGGCATTTAAAATACAGCCTCGTCATGACAGGCTGTTGTGTTTCCTTCTGTCACCAGGGAGCAAGCCCGTAAGATACAAGACCAACAACAAAATCCTAGCAACATCTGGTGGAACTGGCCGCTCTCCCCTCAGCATCCTACAAGATGATAATTCCCCCAGTGCTCCTGCCCCTCGACAGGTAAAACTTACTGAGCCCTATTGTGGGAGGGGGAATGGGCTGGGGGAAAAAGCTCAAATTCTTCGTTTTCTGTACTTTGTAGGGCCCCAGTTTGGAACTGTGGCCCCCTAGACCTGTAGAGCCTAGTGACTTCATGTGAGTCAGTCTTGTCCCTAGATGGCCACTAGCCTTGTTCAGTGTCTGTATCTGTCCTTACCATGACATTGTCCATACCAGTGTATCCTTTTTCTTTAGGCTGTAGAAAGAAATCTGTCACTTAAACACTGCCACAAGAGAGCCAGAGCTGAATGGCTTTAAAACAGACTACATCTTCCACTGAGAACTAACTAACCTTCAATTAACTTCTGGTTTGTACTATGTTTTATTTCTCTAGGGTAAGAGGCACATGTTAGGAGAGAGCCTTGGAGAAAAGAAGGAAGTGATGGTAGATCTGAGCAGGAGCTTCAAATCTGGAAGCTGTGCTTGGAGTGACTTGAACAAAGAGAACCAACAATGCCCTTTTGTGGAGAACTAGGCATTTCCTCTTCCAGGATCTTGCTGTAATTTGCTTTGATGTTTTGAGAGTTTCTGGGGTGAGAAATCCTACAATAGACTGAAACTTCAGACTTATGCTCACTCTTCTCACCTATCCCTGTTTGGGAAAGAGCACTCTTTCTCCCTCCAAGCTTTGCATGTCTTGTGTACAGTACCACCTACAGCTCTTCTGTTGTATATCAGCTGTATTGACTTACTGCAGTGTTCTTATCTGTATTAAATAAATTTGTATTAAATCTTTGCTGACTCTACCTATGTCCTTATAGGACAGTAGGAGTTCCTTGGTTGCCCAGTGCAATGTTTCCTTTGAGGATGAAGACTCAGGAACAGGCTTGAACTTCAGGTTATATTAGCCTTGAAACTCAGCTGTGTCCATGCCTGTAACACTCCAACATGGAGCTGTGCTGGGAAAGGTCTGACCATGAACCTGTGTACTATAGAGTGAGCTGGGAAACTGCAGCTCTGTGTAGGTCACTAGTGTCACTGCTGGAGTTCTGCTGCACTTACACTGGCCTGAAACTAGTGTATACAAAGGACTATAGCCTACTGCAGGGGTTTGGCTCATGCCAGATTCAGAACAGGATGAATTAGTATTATGGCTTAATATTTTGACCTTTTGTAGATAAGCTGCTACAGCTTCTTGACTTTCAACTCTCCCTTTGGGACCCCAGGATGTTGGTGTGAGCCAACAAGTAGAATAGTGGCTGGTTGAACATGATGCCTGTCTCTTACAATGGAGCTCAAATCTACAAGGTATGCAAGGATACACTTTCAGCGCTAGGGCAGCAAGAGTCAGGACTAACAGCCTCTTCTCAACTGAAAACATAGGTGAGGAATACCCACGCTTAGGCACTTTGAGGAAGAGCAAGGCCTGAAGATGAGACACTATCAGGATGGGGTCAGCAGACAGTATTCACAGGAAGAGAGTTATGTTTGCAGTAGCTCATTGCAGTGATGGAAAGAACACAGCCTGCTGTGCTTATGTGAGCTTTCTTTATTTGCTTGGGCTATGGAGGTCTGTAACAGACTTGAAAATGGGCTGGTGGCTACTGGTTCAACAGGGTCACCACACAATGCAGGGGTGAGGGAAAAAGAGAAGGAACAGAAAGAAGCAGACAATAAATAAGAATAAATATAATGATTCCTGGTACTCCAGCAGGCCTGAGGGCTATCTCTCCCTCATTTATGTGTAGATAAGATTTGAGCTAAGCCTTCCCCAGTGGAAAATGAGCCCAATTTTAACTAGCTTTTTGTTTGAGGTTGTATGATAGAATGTCTCTGAGGCTGTCTGCAGGGATACAGGACAGCTGCACAGAGAAGCACAGGTAGGGTTAAGTCTGGGACAGAGGTGTTGCATGAGAGGCCCTCTGAAGGATGGCTGTTGATGCAGGCAGAGGTGTTTGAAGGAAGATGCAAGGTGTCCGAACTGTAATGTAAAGTCCTGAGATATAATGAACAGTGTTTTGCAGGTGTTCAAGCCTGCACAAGGCTGGAAGCTGCTGGGCCTGTTTAGAGGTGAAGAGAAGGGCCAGTGTGTGTTCCTGCTCCTCAGCTCCCCCTCCCCAAACTCTCCTTTCCCTTTCACTCTGGGAGACCCCTATAAGCAACCTGTGTCTAGAGACAAGCGGGAGTGATAGGTAGGCATTTCTGTTGTGCTCAGCTGACAATGCTGTTTGCATGGGCTCTGGTTGTGGACCATGCTTCCGCTGCTCTTTCCCTCTCTGCTTCTGGCTTCAGTTCCAAATCTTGAGGAAGCTGTCCCAGGAGCCAGTGGCAACGGCCATGCCATCTGCTGTCACCCCCAAGCAGCTCACTCTGTTGTCATGGCCAGAAAGGATTCCTATGGGGCGAAAGAAGAGAGGTCAGGAAAAGAAATGGGACTTGGGATTGATGAAAGGTTTGTCTGTCCTGAGGACATGCATTGTAAACTGTGTACCTACACCCCTGTGTATAGTTATGCAACGTGTTATGATCCGTATGTGGCTAATAAGAACAAGAATGAAGAAGAACTTTTGTATATGGCATGCAACCACCACCCACCCATAGGACTGGCCAAAGAACAGTGTTCTTGGGAAGGTCTGACCAGCAGAATCCTAATACAACTGCTTTCACCCTGGAGCAATGGTAGGACTAAAAGGATGTGGCACCCTTGATAAGTCTGAGAAATAGCTATGCTATTTCTGCATAGGCTACATTGTAAGTATTCAGAGCCTAGGGGCCACATCTGAAAGCATATTGCACTTGGGTATATTTTATGTATGAGCATCCCAAAGGTGCTGGATGGAAGCTCTGGTCCATACTCAGCTTGGTGCCAAGCCACCAAGTGGCACTGTGAATAGCTGGAACTGGCAGAAGGCAGAGGCTGGGAAAAAGGAGGAAATTCTACTGGTGCTGGTGAGCTGTTAATAGGAACCTTAATGCTCCTTTCCCCCTTGAAACAACATTGTTTACATGCATGACTTAGCATTGTTCTATAATATATAAGAGTTCTATGCAAGAGAGCTGTATTAGTTATGGTGTGCTCCTTAAGCGTGAGGAAGTTTTGTGGGGTTTCAGTCAGTGCAGGATGTGCCCCTTTTAGAAAAGATTAAGGCCTCTTCATTGCATCGACAGGCACAGATGGCCTTGCAGGGAGTGAAAGGAGCACCCCCAGGAGCCACTCACCCACACGCTCTGCTTTCAGGGAGTCCCAGATGTTGCAGTTGAAGTCGTCATATCCAGCAAGCAAGAGGCGCCCGCTGCGAGAGAAGGCGACGGATGTGATCCCGCAGATGATGCTCTCATGAGAGTACACGATGAGCTCCTGGTCTGCCCGGAGGTCAAAGAGGCGGCAGGTGGCATCATCGGAGCCAGTGCAGATGGCTTCACCGTTAGGGAAGAACTGAGGAGGGCACACACCAGGTTTTATGTAGGCTGTGCTGTACAGATTTCCTTGCTCTTCACCCCCTGTTAACCACCACGAACCATGGAGGCAGAAGACCCCAGTGAGACAAAACACTGGATCATAGAAGTTCAGTCTGCTGAATGGGGAGATCTTATCCTAAGATCTAATAAAGACAAACCATCTTGAGAAAACAAATGACCTAGGGGCTAGTGCTATAGTTTTGAGGAAGGACACTAGTGTCTCTAACTCCAGGTGTTATTTTGGGGTTGACAAGTGTCCAGCCATGATTTGCCAGATGGGGTCTGACACGATTCAGAGCTACGAGAACCTTCCTCTGATCCTCATACCCCAACCTCCTCATACACACTTCTGTGTCCTTGCTACAAGGAGCAAAGAAGAGCTCCTCAGTGGCAGGTATGGCAGAAAACTGTGTGGACGGCAGAGCAACCATGAGAGAGATGAGAAAAACTGTACTAACCGAAGCCAGTGAAGGGTGGTTCAAGCAACAGATGGTGCAGGAAGCTGGCAGGCTCATTTGGTTAGCCACATGGGATTAAACTAACATGTTCCTTGTCCTGCCACCGCTAGGGCTCTGGTTTGAATCCTTTCCTCTGAGGGGGATATTTACCCTCAAGCAAAACCTCTTGTGAAGATTAAATCTTCAAAAGACCTCCCCAGGAAGAGCCAACCTCCAAACTTCAGTGAACTCAGGCCCTTCCTGCTTCAGTCTGGATCAAGAGGCCAAGGAAGGTCTCCTGAGACCCCCGTTCCTACACGACTATGACAGCCTTTTTCACCTTGTCCCAGAGCTGCTCCATTTCCCTTGCCTCCCCAGCGCTGTGCACCCAGGATACGCACGCAGATGGCGTTGATATCGGACTCGTGCCCTGAGAAGGTCTGGCGGCAGGTGCCCTCTCGCACGTCCCACAATTTGGCTGTAGCATCGCAAGCCCCAGAGATGAAGAGTTTGAAGTCTGGGGAGACGGCCAAGCTCATACAGTCACCGGTGTGACCCAGGAACACCGTCTTCTGCTGCCCTGTCTCAATGTCCCAGAGCGCGCTGTGGGAGAGGAGAGAGGTTCTCAGAGCCATCCCAGTCAGAACAGAGCTACAGATGGGCTAAAGAGCTGCCGCACTCACAGACAGAAGGAGGGCAGCAACGGGTCTGGCTAAGCATGGGAAAATGAGGGTATCCCTGGAGTCAGCTCTATACAACAGGAGATGTCTTCATAGCTCTTACTAGTCATACCTTTGCCAAAGCAGATTTAGACTGAGGCTGGGGACGTGTGAGGTTTGACCCCATACCCATAACTGCAATAGTTGAAGGAAATACTGAGAGAAGGTTAAGAAGACCCCACAGGCAACCAGGTGACAAAGGTCAGCTGTATCCACACTCATAGGCTGCATGGGCCATGTTTGCTGGGATCCCACATTGCAGCCAGGCAAACAAGCTCAGTGTAACCTTGATCTCTGATGGAAATGCTACATCCTGTCTCACCCCCAGTCAAGAGGTTCTTCCACACAAATTGATTGTGCTTCTGTCATGACGCTGTGCCCTGTGAGAGCCGACGACATGCTCCCTACTGCTTCATCAATAGACCTGCATTTTGACATGTCCTCCACTGGGATAAGAAGCACGTGTTCTGCCAAGGGAGGAAGAATGAATCTGGCTTCCTAAGGTGCTTTGTGTGGCCTCTATGTGTAGGAGGAATTAGTCCTTAGTGGACTGCTATAGAGCTAAAGTACTGCACTGGCCTCTAGGCACCAGAGGTCACGTCACTGGGATGCAGAAGCAGAAGGTAACGCTCACCATGTGGTATCTCCAGAGCTAGTCACAATGTTGTTGTCATCAAGAAACCGGCAGCAGGAGAGGTAACCTGGGAACAAGCAAATATAAGAAATGGGGCAGGGCTACAGGAGTAAGGTTTGGAAGCAGAGGGCACCCAGGCTGCAGGCAGGGAACACACACACCTGTATGGGCTGAGAGCTCCCTGCTCACTTTGACGTTGCCTTCACGAGTCTTGAGGCTGTAGATGGAGCACATGTTGTCAAGGCCTCCACAGGCCACAAAATTGCCCGAGGGGGCATAGGCACAGGTCATGACCCAGGAAGAACGCAAAGGGATGGCATGAACCTGGGAGGGCAAGAAAGCGTGTCAGGCTTCTGGCAGCAGAGAGAGCTTTAGCTCCAAGGGGACCCGCTCCAGCATCCTGGCTTGCTGCAGCGGTCTGACTCCTACCTTGTTAGTTGTGTATGTGTCCCACACGATCAGTTTCCCATCTTGTGAGGCACTGACCAGAAGTCTGTAAGAGAGGAACAAGGTCATGTTTGTAGGTCTCCTCCCATCACAGCCTTTTTGCCCTTCACTCCCATGTGCTGCCCTGCACCCAGCATGTCTCTCACTTGGAGTCTGTGGACCAGTGCATGGCGTAGATCTTGGCCAGGTGCCCACGCAGGGTTCTTCGGGTCCGCATCTGGATGCGACCAACAACCTCTACACCGGACACAATCTGAGGAAACAGGGGGGGAGGAGGAATTCACCTTGGACTTTCAGGAGCTGTGTTCTTCCCACATTGCTGCCTCCTAACTCCATTCCCAACTGGCTGACACCCCGACACCCTCACATGCCCAGCCAGGTCTGCCCTTACCTGAGCAAGTGTTGTGTCTGCACAGGCTTTCCGGGCATCCTGGAGAAGAGACGAGAGCAGAGGGTCAGGAAAGAAGCTGTGTGATGATGGCAATGTGGAATGCAGGGGCACGGCCTAGGGAATGCTGCCAAGTAGGAACTGCAGCTTTGCTGTGTTTTGACTTGGCCAGCACAGGGAGGTCCTGATCTGAGACCAGAGCACGTTGGCACCAGTCAAACGTCAGGAGGGTGAGCCAAAAGCTGCTCAGCATCCAGTGCCCTGATGGACACCCTTTCCATGGGTCCTCCCAGCTGGCAGAACAGGGGTCCTGGGGACACACTACACCCTGGCCCTGTGCAGACACAATGCTGATGGCCACTTCTTTATCATTATTGTAGTGTCCCTTCTTCATTCCTTTCCCTTTCTTCCCCCCATCACACTAGGGTGATCTCTACCAGCACTTAAAGGTCTGTGCAGAACTGCAGGGGCTCAAGTATATAGATAGAGAAAGCACAACCCCACGTTGTGGCTGAGGAGGACAACTTGGACAGGGGGTAGACACCCTCATAGCAGTTTCATGACTGCTGCCAACATTACCGCAATCTGCTTCTTCAGCTGCTCAGCCTCCTGCTTCATCTGTTCCATTTCCCCCATCTTTCTGGCCTAGGGGTAGCTCTTCCACGTGGGGCAGCCTTGATTCTGGGGAGAGAAATCCAGGGAGAGAGGCATGAAATAGAAAGGGCACTGCTGCGACTGCTCAGTTATGCAGATGTAGGCACCTCTGATAAAAGCTGTGCAACCATTTCTTGCCTGAGTGCTTGGTAATGTGCTGTAGCTGGTCAAAGCCTTTAGCAAGATCTTTAGCAAGATTTGGGGGTTGGAACTGGATGATCTTAAGGTCCTTTCCAACCCTAACTATTCTATGATTCTAAGATTGTACTTGGCCTGATCAAAGGTCCGTTTGGTCTGGAATCCTGCTTACACATACACTGGGAAGCTGAAGACCTCTAGAGCTTCCGACGCGTGTTCTGGCCTCACTTGTGGCCTCACCTCTTTGTTTTTAATCTTTCCATCCCAAGCCCTGCCAAGTTCTGTGTCTGCCTCATTGGCTTCTCCCTGTCAGTGGCCAAGCTGTCCCCCTCAGATCCATGAGGAGGAGCCCCGTGGCTATCTCAGATCATCTGTCCTAGGCAAAAGCATCAGCAGGCAGTGCCCACCTCGGGGGTGGTCTTTGACCATCAGGGGAAAAGGATCTGTAAAGACCTACTTAAATAGACAGCAGTATTTCTCCTAGTTTCCTAGCCCCAGTTTTTCATTGACGTTCAAAGCTAGAGGCAGCATTAGTTGAAAATCCTTGATGGAATTTTCTTCTATTCGTTTGTCCACACAATTTTTGTGCCTATGTCAAAGTTTAGCATCCTCTGTACCCTCAGGCTCCCCAAAGAAGATTGGTTCTGTTATTCTCCAAAGGCACTAGTTCCACTTGGTGGTCCCTAGCTTTTGAGTTGGAAGAATCAGCAAGTAGCTAGTCTCTATTCACTTCAGCATCACTTGGTATTTTACAGATCTTTGTCATATCTATTGTCATCCATCTCTTTCCCAGACTGCAGAGCACACTTAGTCATTTCTCCCATGTAAGTCACTGCATTCCATTACCTCTGTTGTTCTCTAAACCCTTTTAGGTTGTTTACAGAGTGTAGGTGATCTGTTTCTGCAGAGAGCAGTGAAGCAGAACTGCACTCCACATCCCAGATCCAGGTGCACACAGCAGCTCTGTCCTCTCTTTTGTGTGCACTTAAAATTCCCCCAGGGATTCCAGCATCTCCCACTCTTGTAGCCGAATTGGGTCTTCAATTGCTTCAATCTTTCTCCTGGGTAGCTGTGAGTGTCCAGAAATGCTCCATGTGTTGTTCACCATTAGAACCAACACTTTGCCCCAAGGCCAATCTCCCAATCCATGTGGGTCTCACCACCTCCATCCCCCTCTGGCCTGCTGTGTGAAGGCCTCATTTCTTCCAGGGGGTTTGGGTCCTGCCATGCCAGGCTGCACTCTCGCTGAGGGCAAGCTCATGCAGGTATCTCCCAGGTCTCACCTTTGCTTGCTGCCTCTTAGAGCTCTCTGTGCTCCCCTCCAGAATCCCTTCCCCTAATGTCTCCGTGGCTTTGCTTTATTCCTCCAGGCAGAATGAGTTTCTGCTTGGTCAATGACTCCTGCAGCATGATTTTGACTTTGGGAAATACAGGGGGATACAGGTTTCCCCTACCTCCAGGAAAGCTCATGGAAAGCATGATCCTATCCCTGCGAGAAGCTCTTTCAGGCTATGTTTGCAGACAAAGGCTTATACCTGCTGCCCTCAAGCCTGAACAGAGCCATAGCACTGCTGCCTGCCCCCTGCCCATGCACTGGATGTGGCTGCTGGCCCCAACACATGGCGAGGGAGCAGGAGAGGAGCCCAGGGCTGCAGTTGGAGCCCAGAGGCACACTTCTCAGCCACACTGAAGGATGGGGACAGACCAGCACATGAGCTGTGCCCTTTTCACCCTTGTTTTTCTCTCTCCTTTAGACAGAACAGTGATGAGGAAACAGCAAGGATGTATAGCTGCACCTGGGTGAGTGATGCTGGACATAGAAGTTCACCTCCATGCACTTATCCTTTGGGAAGGGGCTGGGCACCCCACGCCACCTCTCAGCTACGTGACAGACTGGTGAGATGCTGGGGAAGGCTTTCAGAAGGTCTTCTGGAAGGAAGCATCCTCCTTATCTTGTGGTGTTTGCCCCTCAGTTTCAGTGTACAGTCAANGAACAGCAAGGATGCATAGCTGCACCTGGGTGAGTGATGCTGGACATAGAAGCTCACCTCCATGCACTTATCCTTTGGGAAGGGGCTGGGCACCCCATGCCACCTCTCAGCTACGTGACAGACTGGTGAGATGCTGGGGAAGGCTTTTCAGCTTTCAGAAGGCCTTCTGGAAGGAAGCATCCTCCTTATCTTGTGGTGTTTGCCCCTCAGTTTCAGTGTACAGTCAAGCTGTAGAGGCTGCATCCAGCTCTGGTCACTGTCTACCAACACACCAAGTGGCAAACCTGAACTTCCAGCCACCCTGTGAAGAACAGCCCTACCATCGTGGTCCACACCTTCCCCTTTCTCTATTTTCCCTCCATCAGCCCTAAGCACTGCATTGCTTTTTCTTGCTGGGACACCTCTTCCCTCTGACTGTCTCAACTGCTTGGTCTACAAGCTCTTCAGGCTGTTATGTCACACACCTTTGGCTAGCTGAGATGTCCATCCACCTGCCCTAACCTGTCTTTGTGGACTTGTGGTTTTGCCCACCCAGGCCTGCATGGAGAGAGGAGCCTTGTTCTCTCTCCCTTCCAACTTGTGCCCCCCGTGAAGCTGGCTGCAGGTCCTCCTTATGGCACATCGGAACCCCAGCCTTCTTCACCTCTCTCCTCCTTTTTTATCATGCTCTTCCCCTCTCTGGGTGTTTCTCTCTCAACTCTGGCACTACCATGGGAGCACCAGTTCACAGGCTCCCACTCTGTGAAGATGCACAACGAAACAAGGGTTTTTTGGAGCCAGTAGACGGATAAAGGGTAGGGGCGTGATGTTGAGGATGGATAAAAAGGGCTAAATATAGAGAAGGTGCAGCTCAGGACTCTGTCCGAACCTTTAAATCCCACTGGGGGAACACTCTAAATGAAGTTGGGAATTGTTCTCAGCCTCACAAGGACAAGGAGCCACAGATGAGTGATAATAATAGCTCCAGCTTTGCCTGTCGCCTCCAGCCGTCACATCCCACTGCAGGTGGTGCAGCGGGAGTTACCTGGTCCTCAGCTGCCTCCCAGGAGCACTATGGCAGGGGTGCAAAAGAGCAGTGCCTCGTGATCATGTACATTTAGGGTAGGAAATGGGGGAACCAAATGGGGGAAGAACAGAGGAAAGAGGAATGGAGCTTGGAGTCAAGCCAAGGCATGTTCCTGCCATGACCAGTGGAACCCTAGGGATGCACATTTCTTGTGAACCCACAGCTCAGCTCATGGTCTCTGGTAGCTGCCTAGCCTGGTTTTAATGGGAAAGGCTTCCAAACGGTGCACACTCAATGCTTTCTCAATGTCAGGGCTCTTTCATGTGGATGCTAAGCAGTAGAGGAAACCAAGTCCCTAGGTACCTTTGGAAAAGCAATTCGCCACCATCCACATTGCAAAGAGCTACTGCCAGGAGGATCTTTGCACCAGCACTGGTCCAGAGCCAGTTCAAGCCAGCCCTATTCTGAGCTCTGCCTTGGCTGTGCTCATGCAGTTCACAGCTCTTGGCTTTAGAAACCACGTTTCATTCTCCTGCTCTCTGACATGACAGTCCTTTCCCCTCCTGCTGTAGCACTCCTGTCTGGGACCAGACTCATCCCGAGCCCTTGGATGTCTGTTTGTAGCAGTCCAAATGCCTCTGGTGTGCTGTGAGGATGATGGAGATCCAGAATCATCCACCTTTTGCAGCCACAGGACAGTGTCCGCATCCCTTGCCATGGCTGGGGTCCAGCCTGCACCCCAGGGGCTGTCCTACCGAGCCACCTGCATCACTCTTGTGGGGATCAGGGCACAGGTGATGGGTGGGAAGGAAGGGGAGGTGAACCCCCTTATTTCCTATGCTCCAGGCAGCTTTCCTCTCCCTGGGGAGGGAGTGGTCCCTCTTCAGGAGGGCTGTAGGTGGAAAAGGGAAAGGTGCAGGAGGAATGACTGAATATTAATAGGCAGCTGTCCTGGGTCTCTGTGTAATCCCTAGAAGGGCTTCGCATGCTCGCTCTGGTGACCCTGGGCTCCTTGCAGAGCCGGATACAGAGATGATCCCTCTCCCCTGTGATGGAGATCAAAGGCCAGGGTAAAATTACCCTGCTCTCTCCTTACTTTCTGAGGGCTCCTTCTCCATCCAGAAAAGCAGTCAGCTGCAAAGAGGTGTGCACAGTGGTGCACCACGAGTGCAGGACTTTGTACCATAGTGAGTACCAGGTCCCTCAGAGGAAGTGTAACCCCTCTGTTCCAGTCTGGAAACTGGTGAGATTCACCTGCCAAGGGGAGAACAAGCAACCCCATCCCAGTGCAAAACCACTCATCATTGTAAAGACATCCCAGTGCTAACCCAAACCCCTTCCCCACCATCATCTTCCCTCCCACATCCTCTGATGGAATCAGCCCTTGTACAAAGACTCCCTACAAAACCACACCAAGAAGCTCAGGCTCCCAAGTGCCGGGCTCACCAAGGTGACCTCAGGCATCACAAGAAGGCAGCATCCTTACCGGGATCTGTAGAGCGAGGTGGGTTGTGGTCCCTCCTGGATGGGACCCTCACGGCCCCTTTCCCCTGCTGAGACACAGCTCCCTGCCAGGCAGAAGCCCCTTGTCACTGTGTGGTGTCCACTCGGTCCAGCACGTCCGCACAGCGAGTCCCCTGCTCCCGCTCTGCTCCTCAGCCTCTCCGGGGACTGATCTCCCCATGGGAAGGCTGTGGACGGGAGGGGTTGGGGGAGGGCTGATTCCAGGAGCAGCGTCAGGCAAATTAAATCAGACACCAGAGACTTGGGGAAATCGGATTGGGATGTAATGCAAAGCAGGTGGGATGGGGAGGGGTGAAAAGAGAGAGTAGCACGCTGCTCCTGAAGGGAAAGAAGCCATCATGGGCGCATTGGACTCCTTCTGTTCGTATCAGCAACTAATAAAGTGCAGATTAGCCAGAACAGGCCAGGATTAACCAGCCACTGGGGCAGGGCTTGCTGCACCTCACAGTGCACAGGAATTCCCGTTTTCCCAGGGACAGTGTGCCACCACTCCTGTGCTGGGTATGGCGGGAAGAGGGATGGTGCCACCCACAGTGGCCTTGCAAAGGGAAAACCAATGGCAGTACCAGGCTCACCCTCTCTCAGGGCAGCAAACTGGGCTCTGTATGGGGGAACCAGAACTGGGCACAGGGGTTAGGGGTGGCAGATTTGGTGGCGTGCCTTTTGGCAGCCACTTTAGTGGGATGCTGCGAGGGGATTATCTTGGCCTCAATCTCTTTTAATCTCTCCCACGGCTTTGGCCCAAGCCCGAGATAAATACCTTTTAACGGATCTCATCTGACGTCAGGAGGCCATCAGTCTAATCACCCAGGCCAACTTTAGGTAAAGCAAGCCAGAGATGTGGATATTGGCCCCTCACCCCCAACATGTCCTCATCAAGCAAGGAACCAGCCAGCATCCCCGCATGGATCATGGGGCGGTTGTGTGAGTGCACAGGTGTGCTGGACCTATCGCCAGGGAAAGGGCATTTGAAACACACACATCAAACTGTCTTTTTCCTGTGACCCTGGGGAGGATGGAGGCAAAGGGGTTGCTGGTGCAGGTTTTCCAAGCTTGTGAGTTAAGGAAGTGCAAGGATCCAGGCTGAGAAAGTCTTCCCTTCCCATGGAGCAGAGGTGCTGTGCCAACAGCCATGAGGGATCATGTCATGACCACAGACTGATCTCTGGCTCTAACGCTTCCCAAGAAAAGGGCCACTGCTCTTTTTGATACTCCATCCCCACCCCATTCAATTCCTGTTTGGCTACAATATAATCCCATCTCAGGACACTAATCCCTGGGCTGCCACAGCCGATCGTATTTGTATCAGGGTGGAAACTGCTAAACAAAGCATCTCCTTTGCTTTCAGGGGCAATTTGGTGCATGGAGAGAAGGGAGAAAAAAGAGAGGCCTTGCTGCAGGGAAACCTGAGCATACAGGGCTCTTCCCAAGGGCGCTCCTCACCCTTTCCAAGGGTTAGCCGTGCCAGAGCTGACTTTCTCTCTTGTTCCCTTACTGGAAGTAGCTGGCATCTGAGCAAAGACTTTGTTTCCCTTCACTGAGGGCTCACTCTCCTACCATCATTTGTTAAGTAAATTTCCATCAGCAATGAGTGTGTGCGTCTTCCTCCCGGCAAAGACTCAAGCTCCCACAACATCTGTGTCCAGCATTTTGCTTTTATTCCATAGAGTTACAGTTCCTCACCTTCTCCTTCTCAGACCAGTTGCGAGGTCCTGGAGTGTGCAGGTGCCTACGAAACTCAGAGGCTTCTGGTTTAAGCTCCTGAATGTGAAGACGGCCCTTGCTGAAAGACCCCAGGCCCTTCCTCCCCCTTTCAGATTTGGCCCTGGATGACCAAGAAGCTGGCACTGCAAGGACTGGGGTGAGGAGACCCTACCTTCTGACTTCCGAGTGGCACAGACACTGTGGTGAGGCAGCGAAGAAAGTTCCTGGTGTCACCAACTTTAATAACTCTGTCCCTGCTCCCATTTTTCAGCTGCTGGGATGTCACAAAGAAGAAATCTACATCCCTCCCCATCACTACGGCTCTAGCATGCTAATACACTGCTCCAGGCCTTTGTGGTCCTGGTGCTACCATGACCTGGTGCTAATCCTGCCCCTGGGGACCCTTGTTCCTCAGAACTCATCTCTGGCCCGCAGCTCTTTGGGATGCTGTGTCCTGTCCAAGCCAGGTCTGTGTCTCCGGCTTGTATACCTGGTTTCACTGCTGGGAACAGGAGGCTCTGAGGAGGATCTGCCACTGCCATCAGCTCCTTGACGTTCTTCTCTATCAGTCTGGTCCTGCTCCACAGCCCTCTGCTCTATCAGCTCCTCTGCCTTCACCCGTTCCTACAGCCATGGAGACAGAGATGATGTGAACACCTCCCTGCTAGGGCCCTGGCTCACAGGGGCTGACAAGACACATCTCATCTTTGCCACATCCATCCAACCCACCTAGCGCCCATTCTCCCTTGCAGGATCCATCAGAGACTAGTCCTCCCACCAGGTATCTTGTCAGAGGACAACCCCCAGCTGCTGCACTAGGCCCTGCCCCATGGGAAAGCCCACAAGCCATTCTCTGGGGGATTTGATCTCACTTGGAAGTACTTGTAACCCTTTCTCCAGCCTGGCCCTTTACCTGCTCAGCATGCTCCTGGGAGTGTGTGTACCAGAGAGCAACAGCACAGCGCCTTCCACGCCTCACTGCCCAGACGCCATGGGGGTTCTCCTTGCCAGAGCTGAAGGCTACCAGCCTCCCACACTTAGGGCGCACCTCAGCCTGCCAGGAGAGAAAGAAGAGACAATGAAGCCAGCAGCCTCCTGCTCTGGGACAAACGGACTTTCTGTGGAGGCCATGCTGCCTCTGGGAACTCAGAACAGCAGAGAGCCACCAGGTAACCACTGCCAGTCCATGAGCAAAGCAGGTGCTAGGGAGGAACATACAGAATCAAAGGGACAACACAGGCTGCAGATGCCCACAGACTGGACCATCTAAGCTACGAAGGAGTTAAACTCTCTTCTGTTTGCATTTGCCTCAATTTGCCTTTAGCTGCTCCTATTTGAATGTGCCACAGGTTTTGGAATGGTGGGATCCAGCAACCAACTAGGTTCCTCCTGCCCAGATCAAGTCTCACACGTTGTCCTCTCTCTCTCTTATGGGTATTCCCAGACTTACTGTGACAGTCACAGTGTCCATTTCAGTGAAGAAAAGGCCTCCTCCTTGGAAGTCATCATTGAGGTAGAGAATGCCACTGCAGACAAAACCAAAGAGGACATATGGGAAGGTGAAGCTCATTCCTCCCAGTGCTTCCTCATGCTCCTTGTCACAGGAGGCTGTGAATACCACAGATTCAAAAGTAGACCAGTTAGCAGAATCCATTTGAGGGTGTTAAATACAGCAGTACCTAACTCAGGTGGTCCTTGAGCTTCAAGCCACAGGAGGCTACGAAAATATTCCAGGGATTTACCTCTACACACTTGTCCTGGTTTGGTTTGAATCTTCTGCAGCATACATCTGTAGCACCATTGTGACAATGCCCTGGACTACACAGACCTTCATTCTGACCTGGCATGATGTTGTTTATGTTTTAAAATTGGGAATAATGCAAAGCCTGGAAGAGGAAACTGATCAGCAAAGAAAGCCATGTCTTAAGAGTGGAGGAATTTCAGGGTAACATAAGAATGGTCAAGAAGAAGCTTAGTGCAAGCCTAAAAGAAAATCAAAACAAGACATTTCTTTACTAATGTTGGACAACAAAGTAGTGAGGCCAGTGTGCAGTGCAGGTAAGATCACAGTTGACTAGGTGAAAGAATGGACTACAAGCTATTT
This sequence comes from Agapornis roseicollis, assembly GCA_002631895.1. Lineage (NCBI taxonomy): Eukaryota > Metazoa > Chordata > Aves > Psittaciformes > Psittacidae > Agapornis > Agapornis roseicollis. The sequence continues at coordinate 61,878 of NDXB01018992.1, forward strand.
GCATTCCTGTTGGCATTCAACTAAGCTGATAGAAAACGTCAGAGGAAGGGAGGCTCATCACTGGGACTGGGAGAAAGAAACAGGAATCACCACTGTGGCTGCTGAAGCAAAATGTTAAGGACGTAAGGACAGTGAGAGGATTACCAGCCCTGAAAGCCAGGAAGGCGTAGCTCTTGTGTCATAGGGGTTTAGTAAGACAGCGAAGTCAGGGTGGTAACATGACTGCGGAAAAGCAAAGAGAGCTCTCACAAGCATGAAAGGGCAGGAGGGTAAGGATAATGGTTGAAGCATAAACAGGACTGTTAGCCTAACTGGAGTAGTCTGGAGGGCTTTAGGCTCCATTTCTGACATGGATTATTGTGGGACAAGAGGTAAATGTATAAAGTCTCACAATATAAAATGGGGGCACTAAAAGGAGATTGGGCTGGCCGCACAAATATTGACAAAACAGCTGGTTTCCAGGGAAAGGGTTGATCTCAGCAGTTTGGACTGCAGTAAAAGTACTGAGAACAGTGCCATAGGGAAATGAGTAGAAAGGTGAAGAAGAGCATGTGAACAGCATGCAGTAGTGCACAGTAGTGCACCACTGGCACCAAAAGGAGTACTGTTCACCTGGAAAGGATTACTGGGACACTTGGACCCCTGGGCCCAATCCTGCTCAACAATTAATGACTATAGCACAAATACAGAGAAGAGATCCAGGAAGCTTGCAGCACAGGGGCATATTTCAAAAGGACACCGGAAGAGCTCAGCCCTTGTGAGCTCCTTGGTCAATTATCATTGACTCTGCAAAAGGACAGGAATGCTCCTGGAAATAACTCAGTGGCAGAGATCCCAGGAAGATGCTTTAACATTTATTCAAGGAAAAGTCAGAGAAGCCCATTCCTCAGGCAGGAGTGAGGTGACAGGACAGCTTTCCCAGGGAAGGGACAGAGATCTCACCAGTTACATGATAGAGCCTGGTAACTTTACAATCTGACTATACCAAGTCAGCATCTGTACCAGAAGGGAAATGGACTCGGTGATACTGGAATTCCCTCCGAGTTCCACATGTTTACCATAGGCTGCTCAAAGAAGAGTTGTACTCTACCACTCAAAGAAAAGGCAAATAAGATTTCTGGATGCCCAGGGATGGGATGGAAAATAGGAAGAATCAGCTGTAGTGAACTGACCACATTTGGCTGCAGTGTGCAGTAACTGTCACCATCTTTAAAACACATTTCAGGTTCTTTTACAGATGAGTAACAACACCTGTCACAGGCTGGGAAAAACCTCACATGGAATGGAAATCCCCAAGACAAAGTACTCCCAGTAAATCTTGGGAGAGATGAACAGACAGGATAGCCACTGACTGCTCAACCAAAGGAAACACAAGGCGCTTGGTCTTCCCTCTCCCCTAATACCCAGAAAAATGTGGAAGACAGAACTTGATTAGAAGAAACAGAGTGTCATAAGGGCTAGCAGTAGACTGTAGAGCTGTGGGAGACCTACAAGACAACAATCTGGTATCATGGTTCTAGTCTGTGCAGCCTTCCAGCATCATTCTGCTCTCCATTAATGCTGGTTCTGAGGAGGCAGAAAGAGCAAATCTTCCCAGCCTAGGGAAGGTGTTTACTCCTCGTTCTGAAGCCACTGATGCAGCCTTACACCTGATGCTACAGTCCTGGCTGGCTTTGAGCCATCAACCTGTCACCTGGTTTCTATAAGCTGAACTCATCCTCAGATGGGGCTGAGAAGACATTCTGATCTCCACATGATCTAATGCAGGTCCCTTTCTTCTCTTACCTGTAATCCCTGTACACATAGGCAGGTGGTTCTTTCCAGCACTCTTGCCCCTCAGGATCCAAGAGACAATTATCAGCATGGACAGGGTGACTAAGATCCATGCGACCTTCCTGTTCCTCTGAAAATGGGAGTCACAAAAAAGAATATGGGAATTTTCAGCTTCAGTTAGAAACAAGGCAGAGAGAAAGTGGCATAGGGAGAATAAAGGGAAGAGACTCTCCTGAGAGCGCATGGCTGGAACCAGGAGACGGGTGCTTACAGGGTGAAAGATTCTTTACCGTCTATGGCTGTGCGGCACACAAGGTGTGTGAAGGAGAAATGCAGTCTCTTTCCAGGAGTAAAATAGGATTCTATGATTTTCCGTGACTTGTCACTGGCCTGCAGAAGCAATTTGGCGTCTCTCCAGTCCACGTCCCCGTTCTGGGCCAGCTGCAAGCGAAAAACAATGCTGTTAAAATACTTGCATACAAAGACACTCTAAAAAATGATGGGTACACGTACACAGTACAGAAAAAGAGACCTGTGTAAAAGTCCTGTGGTCACACATTGAAGAAAAGAACATGTTTTCTCATGTAAATGTAAATCAGGAGTACACCTGTACAGCACAGCAACTCCCTCCTTCGACTCAGCACATGAAGCCACACCTGGAATGCAGCATCATTTTGAGTCCCTCAGTGCACAAGCGATACGAACTGGAGTAAGTCTTTAGTGAAGGGCCATAAGATGGCAGGGGTATTGGAGCACATTTTAAAAGGCTGAAAGAGCTGGGTTTCTTCAGCCTATCGAAGGTCAAAGGAGGATCAAACTACAGTCTCCTGTCACCTACAAGGGCATTACAGATAAGGTGGGGATAGTCTCTTCTCTTTTTGGCCAATGAAAAGACAAGAGGCAATAGGCAAAAAGCTGCAGCAAGGAAAATGTTGGTTAGATATAAACAACTTAAGTCTTCCTCAGAGTGGTACACACTGGAACAGGTGCCCAGAGGGGCTGGGGAATCCCCACTCCTGGAGATGATCAGGACTTGCCTGCACAAAACCTTAAAGGGCTTTGGATTAGCCATGCTGTGAGCAGGGGGTCCCATTAGAGTTCTCCAGAAGCTCCTTCCATCTTATTCTCCAGTTATCAGCTAAATATGTCTGTAAGACTGCGCAGGGACAAGGAACAACCCTGAAACCCTGTGTCACAGGAGGGAGAGCATTTATCAAGTCCACCACGTGAAACATGCCTAAACATGATCATGGAGGGGAGACTGCACATGTGCTTGTGAGGAAGGTAACACTCCCGTGCCTCCATCCAGAGTGCACTCCACAGAGACAAACATTTGGGTGACAAACAGTGTTTCTGGACAATCAGGAAGGTGTCAGAGCCACTTACTTGCACAGCCCTCAGAACAGTTAAGCCTTCAAATCTCTCATGTGGGGTATGAGGTGACCGTCTTGCCCGGAAGCCATCTCCTGCTTCTCCTGCGGCCTAGAAAGGTATAGATGATACTTCAGGCTACCATCTCTCCTCCATGGAAATGCTGCAGGCCTGCATTCTGAGGAGGGAAGACCCAGGCCTCACCTTTGTCAGCCGGAGAAGGTCCTTACACTCAGACTCCGTCAACACTCTGTCAAACACAACCCTCTGGGTTCCATTCATCTGGTGGGAATCCATCGTGACAGCAATATCCTCAAAAGGCAAAGGCCCTGTTGAGAAGCAAGTACAGACAGGCATGAGCAAGCTTTGGACAAGAAGCTCTCAGACACCAACCCCCCGTCTGGATAAGGAAGTGGAGAGACACTATACATTCTCTGAGAAGAGAGGACAGCTCCCCAGAAGTGCCCATTCCTTGCAGACCTGGGCCACTTGCACCCCTCACATGCTTCAGGGGAGCCAGAGCATCAGCTGGGGAAGCTGGCCTACAGCGAGTGCTTCAGGAGCCAGCAGAAACCTGGGGCCTGCTGGGAGAGCAGCAGGGGAAAGTTGAGTGCACTGTGGATCGCGGCAGCAGAACAGGTCCTGCTGGGGTGAGGCTCTGGAGAAAAGAAGCAGGTAAACACCTCCATCAACCTTGCTTTCCATTACACATCTCATCCCAAAATTATCGCCAGTGAATCTTTCTACTTTCTTCCGCCCCAAAGAGAAGCAGTGGGTATTAGTTGGTGATCTGATCTTTTGATCTTTGGCCTTTTTTCTCCCCCACCTCTGACCTCTGGATGGCCAAGATTTGTAAGGCACTCAGTCCCTCAGAATGATCTGTACCATAGCAGAGAACTACTTGGGATCATTTCAAGCAAAGGCTCCAGGACAGACCCCTGCAAGAGGCTGTGTGTCCACACATAAGACCAAAGGACCAGGAAGAACATGGTACTCTGCACTGCAGTCTATAGCATTTAGCCACAAAACTTTTGGGCTTCTGTTTTTCAGGGAAAGACTTGCCCAAGCCGAATAGTCTGCTTCCAGTTTCCATTTCTCCCCCATCTCCCCTTGTCCCCTTCAGAAAAATGGTGTTTGAAGTTGGGCTGGTGGAGTTGAACCAGGTTTGGTGTAGCCACTCCTGCCACATTGAAGAGGGATCTGCATGTCCATAGACTTGTCATGTATTCAGGCACCACTGCTCTCAGCTTCTCCAGCCACAGTGCTCTTTGAGCTCCATCCCAGAGACATATGCAGTGAGATTTTGCAAGATTACACATGCATCAAAGAGGCAGAAAAGAAACAGTAAGAGGACTTGCAGAGCCATTCGAGTGAGTCTGCATCTATGCTAGCATTCCAATGTCTGAGAATGGAAGAAAAGACAGCACTTAGCTGGGCTAAGTCTGGCTGACTGCATCCAAGTCCTTCCTCAAGCTCTTTTACTTACCCCTCTTATCCCTCTCTTCCACATCCAGAGTTTCCTGCTTTTGCTTCTCCTGATCCTCTCTCGGGAGCAAGGGAAAAAACAGAGACCAGGGCTGTCAGAACACAGAGCTATGCCTAACTATTCTCTGTGGTAGCATTTCACACTGTTCCTGTTCATGTTTAGTCAATTCCTCCGTAGATATTACTGCTCCTTGTACCATCCCCTACTTCCAACACTTATATTTCTGTCATATTCAACTTGGCAACCTTACCTGTGTTTCTCCTTTAGGTTTTCAGGAATCAGCTCATCTGGAGTCCAAAGATCCTGTTGGAAGAAATGCAGATGGCTCAGTATACAACATTCTCCCACACTGGATCATGTCAAACAGCCAGTTCCTTGTCCCACTTCTCCAGTGAATACCAGACCAATGGTTCTGGCCTGCTTCTGACAACAACCATGGTGGGCTATGCATATGGTTACAGCAGCAATTTCAAACTAACTGCAGCCCTGGAACAGTGGAAAGGCTTTAAAGACCCCATTCGTAAGGACTCAGGGGTCCTTCTCATCAACATCTGATTCTTTCTGAATCATGCGCTATTGAAATGAATTCTGGTGACTCTGTTGGTGAAATCAGGGCAGGAAGATTAAGAAGATATCGATACTTACAGGGTCATTAAAAGTTCCTCCTAGGTGCTCCACTGCATAATAAATCAACTTCTTCTCCATCAAAGATCTTTGCACATAATGTTGAATACTCTAAGGAAGCAAAGAGGCTGTTAAACAACCACCTCATGAAAGACAAGCCCATCCCTCTATAGGGCAGAAAGCTACCCCAACACACTGCTGTGCACTCTGAAAACCAGGTTGTGTCCTGAAGGGACTCTGCCTGGTACAGACTAGAAGTAAACTCAGGCTCCAGTTTCCTTACTCCTGGGCTTGGCACACATCTGCAGTGAAACGTGTTTCCCTTTTTGTCTCCTGGACTCTGATCCTGTTGTATGGGACAGAGGAGGGCCAAAAAGTACAGACCTGGGGCTGTAACTACCTCTCTGGCTGTGACAGCTCTGTCCTCTCCCAGTTCTATGCGATATTGGCTCATCTTCTCCAACATTGGCTCGTCCGTGGGATAGAAGAGCAAGTAGGAAGCAGCACATTCAGCAGCCAGCGCCTGGTTCCCAACTTGTGCAGGGACAGAAAAGAACAAACAGATATGTCTCTGAAAGAGTCAATGTTAGCAGCATACACTTGCATAGGCCAGTAGCAGCGAACACCCTGCTTGGGATCAGAGAGCAGGAGGCCTTACAACAGAGTACACATGGTCCCACCTCCCTTACCCAATGGACATGATGAGAGGTCTGGAGGCTTCTTTGAAATACAAGTTTTACCAGCGGTCTGACAGAAGAGACGAGACAGTTGGGACAATGTAGAAAGGAGCAGAGGTATCCAAGAGAAGAGCTGAGGGACATATGGAAGGGACAGGGTGACAGAATGACCAATATCATGACAAGCCATCAGTTCAGTGAGGGCAGGCAGGGCTTGATGTACTGGAATTTGCCATAGTGATAATAGTATCTGGTTTGCAAAGTAAGATTAACAATATCACTCAGCAAAACAGGATTTAATAATAGGACTTTGTATAAGCAATGCATTCCTTACTAACCACATTAACCTAGAAATAGGAACTATAGGACTGATGAAAGGGGCCTGCCCCAGAGAGTGCCAAAGACTGGATGACTACCAAAGAAACAAGTCAGCAGAAACAGTGGTAACAGAGTGAAAGGTGAAGGTGGCTGGGGGAAACTGTGAGCACTGACTCAGCTCAGGACCAAAAAGGCTTGCCCCCTCCACACCTTCAGGGAGCATGCACTCTCATTTTCATAGCAAAAGAGGACAATTTAATGCAGAGAAGATAGAGTGCTAATTAACATCATGATTCACCAACTTCTGACCAATGAAAAGCAATTTCTTTATTCTATCAAATGCACAGAATCATAGAATAGTTAGGGTTGGAAAGGCCCTTAAGCTCATCCAGTTCCAACCCCCCTGGTATGGACTCTAATGCATGCAGAATGAGGGTGTGCCTGCTCTGTGCAGCTGTCACCTAGCACCCTATCTTGTGCAAAAGAGCAAGTAAATAAAATACCTCGACTCTGTGTTTATGCTGGCATTTTGCACACGAGGTAAACAACCCCACTTTTGGGACCACAGGCTGACTCAGAAGGAACACCACCGCTGAGATGAGATATATATGCATGACCTAGATAGGAAGCGGGGGCCTGGTCTGGAGCCATGCACAGAAACAGAGAGTATAAAATACACAGCAGAGTGTTGGTGCAAGGGAAAATAAGAGAGTGCTGGAAGAAATTAAGTGGGAATAGCCACACATTACAGAAGCTGCACAAGTAAAACTGAAGTGGACTACAAGGCACTTCTCCCAAGGTAACCACAGGTTTGAGAAAGAAAACAGGTTCTGGTAAGAGTTGGTTGGGGGCTAGAAGGAGGGAGAGACAGGTAGAGCTCAGGTCAATGTGCCACTTCTCTCATGACATGCTGCCCTCCAGGCCTGGAAGCAAGAGGCAAGTTTAGGGGTGCCACAGCATCACATGCTGGGTTGCAGATCTGCTCACCTTGATCGTAGGCAAACTGCAGTAAATCAAGATGAGAAGGGATGAAATCTTCTGTGGCAGAAATCCGCCCTGGCTTTGTGGCAATTTCAAGGACGCACTGCTGTCTGCACTTCAAAACCTGAATATAATGGGCTGCAAGAGAGAGGAGCAAGAAAGGCAGTAGCTCACACTTCTGCCGGACAGGAGCACTGTGAACCCGACCCTCTGTGCATCTAATGCTACCTGCAATGGCTTCGTACAGGCCAGGTTGCATCTCCTCCTCCTCCTCGTTATCCTCATCCTCCCAAGGCCCTTCACACAGGGCACGACACTCCTCCAGTGCTGACAGCGCCCCTGTGAGCGACTCCTCCAGCCTGGCCACAGCCTGCAGGTACTCATCTGCATCATAGTGCTGCACCCCAGCCTCATATGCTTCCTGTGAAAGACAGATCCAGGTTCCTCATTAGCCTGGGTGACACCAAAGGATGCCTGAGCCTTCAAGTCACTCACAGGGTAGTACTGACATCTAGGGGCCTGCCCGATTACACACAGCCCACCACGCACTGACAGCTCATCTTCTGGGCTTAAGCCAAGCACAGCTCTCCAAGGCCGTGCAGCCTGCTGGAACTGTCACCAAGGTCTCTGTGGCACACTTGCTATGGTTTGTCTTCACCCCGAAGAGAAGGCTTCAGGGAGACCTTCTTGCAGCCTTTCAACTGTGAAAAGGGGGGGGGGGGGGTTAAAAAAAGCTCAGCAAGACTTTTGCACAGGGCC